>CAKALU010062009.1:43828-72535 GCA_916700995.1 Hozukius guyotensis
ACATTACTGTTGTTGTACTGATGATATTAATGCAGTGGAAATGTACATTATACAAGACAACAGGTAAACATGGAGGAAGTTGTGGAGTTCGCATCAACAGCAAATTAAACAGGAGCCGATCAGAAAACGGGGAGGCTTCTCACTAGAATATGATGACAAGTAATTTAAAATCAGGAGAATATAAGTTTGAAACAAAGGCCTGGTTCTCCCTGCAGGTGGGGTTAACCCTCTGAGACCCACAATAGACCTGTTTTTGTCTTTTTTAGAGGGGTACAGGGGGTCTTTAGGGGGAGATAGCAGGTCAACAGTAGATGTCACATAGAAGTGGTGTACATCATATGAAAGCTGGGAACCTGAAGAATAATCTGAGATGCAGCTCAGCACTGTGTGTCAAGTTGTTCTAGTCATAAATTATTTAAAATAAATTGTGAAAGTGTATAAGGGCTTACAACATTATATTAGAAGTATATGATGGCCATTCCCCATGCTTTATTATGTTTCACAAGTTGTTGATACCATTTGTTACACAGATTTGGTGCTAAAATGAACCATTTTTTACCACTCGAGAATTGATTAAAAATGATCAATAATCCCTCCAAAATACCACATTAAGACACCAAGACCTCGAGGAACACCATAGAAAAAAGCCATGCTGTGATATGTTATCAATTCTAAGACTGTTTAAAGACTCCAGTATGCAGAAATATTCAAACACACCATTTTAGAATAGGCAAAAAACGGCATGGTTATTGCCCCAAAACTGCATGTGATTATCATAAAGTGGGCATGTCTGTAAAGGGGAGACTCGTGGGTACCCATAGAACCCACCTTCAGTCACATATCTTGAGGTCAGAGGTCAAGGGGACCCATTTGAAAATGGCCATGCCAGTTTTTCCTCGCCAAAATTTAGCCCAAGTTTAGAGCGTTATTTAGCCTCCTTCCCGACTAAGCTAGTATGACATGGTTGGTACCGATGGATTCCTCAGGTTTTTCTAGTTTCATATGATATGAAAACTCTGAAAAGCCTCTGAAAGACAGTAAAGTCGGTCGGCAGAGGGTTAAAAAAGAATTATGCAGCAGCACACTTTACGGAGATAAAGGGTGTAATCACATTTAGGGCAGAACTTTTGTGTTCTCTATGGTTATGTTTACAGACCATAATGCTCAGTAAACAGCAAGTTCTGAAATTGTGAGCATGCACTTCCTAACAGGCTATCATCATTAAGTCACCTACGCACCATACAATTACTTTTTTTTCCTCTGCTAAAGAGGTGTTCTTGCTAGCAAATGGCAGGTTTTTCCTCCTCTGTAGAGGGAAGAAACGTAGAGGTAGAGTTCTCTCCTTATTAGGCCACATGTGGGCTGCACACACACACACACACACACACACACACTCACACACATATACACAGAGAGATTCCTCTGTGTTCCTGAAGTGTTCATGGTCTCTTGGAAGTAGCGTAAGTTCATGTTCAAAGCCAGGGGTCAGCAACCTTTACTATCAAAAGAGCCATTTTAGGATAAAAAAAAAAGAAAAAAGAAAAGAAATCTGCAAAACATTTGATCATTGTGATGAAGGTAACACAGTTTACAGTCTAAGTATATAGTATATAAGTCTAATGCAGTGAGGGTCAAAGTGCAAATGTACCACGGAGTATTAGGGCCACATTGAGGGAAAAAAAGTCTGAGATTTCCAGAATAAAGTCATAATGTTACGAGAAAGAAATCGTAATATTACGAGACTAAAGTCATAACTTTAGGAGAAAAAAAGTCGTAACATTACAAGAATAAAATCATAACTAAACGAGAAAAAAAGTCTAATATTACAAGAATGAAGTCATAACTTTACGAGAAAAGCAGTCCTAACATTACGAGACTAAAGTCATAATTTTACGAGAAAAAAAGTCATAATATTCGTGAATAAAGTCATAATTTTTACGAGAAAAAAAGTCGTAACATTACGAGACTAAAGTCATAACTTTACGAGAAAAAAGAAAATAACATAAAATTAATACTTTATAATATTATGACTTTATTCTCATAATACTACAACTTTTTTCTCGTAAACTTATGACCTTATTCTCTAAATCTCTGATTTTTTTTTTTCCCTCAATGTGGCCCTAACACTTCGTCATACCGTCGTACCATAGATCTACAACAATGATAAATAAAAATGAAAACAAAATGAAAAAAGTTTTCTATTTCCATTTGTATAAATCCACAGGGAGCCACTGGAGAGGAGCTAAAGAGCTGCATGTGGCTCCGGAGCCGCAGGTTGCAGACCCCTGCTCAAAGCACTTCAACTCTTATGCTTGGCTTCACAAAATATGAAGACATATTTGTGTAGACGTTCCTTCACTAATGATCAAGTGGGTTATCATCATCTAATAGCCAATGTTATACATACAGGATGTTTTTAGTTTGTTTTGTGGTACTATTGACCTGTAGCCTGTAGAGGAAGAATGTTGCGCCAGGGCCAAGCATCACTTGAGCTGGTACGCATCTATGGAAGTACTTCAGCAATGAAGGAGCTTGAATGCTGGTGTTCCAGTTGAAAAATAGCTGTCCTGCTCAAAACACAAACTTGGTGCTAGTCCTACAGTATGTGTTGGTATGTAACGTGTTGTTGCACCAATTCTTTGGACGTATTTTCACTAAGAGGCCACGTTAACAGCTAGTTAACATCAAGTATTTTCTCTCCTTTCATCATTAGCACGATGCTAAATGCTGCAGTGTATTCTCTCTTCTACAGTTTGGAGCAGTGTTAATGTCGGTCTGAACACAGTCTAAAACAGACAATGGGCCTCGTGCAGGAAGTGACATAAGAACTAATTTCCTCGGAAACCACGACGTGTTCTTATTCCGTTAGTACCCGTTGATTTCTTGGATTCACCCAGGTTTTCGTATGTTTGCTCTTCTCTTAGGTATGGGAACATTTTACGAGTGAAAAAATCTTGTTTTTGCAGTCAACAAGTTGGTTGTCCAATGCAAGTTTGAAATATTTCATATAATCAAATGTAGATGTTTTAGAGTAATTATGCTGATTGGATTATTCAATTTGTTGGCAAAGGAAAATACGATCCCAATTAAGACTCTAAAACCCTTGGATGATACTGCGTGCGTTGAGCTTCTGAATGGCTTACATACTGCTCTTCGATGCTTTTTGATTTTTTAGTAACGCCATTACTGACGCTCTGGAAAAACGAGGCAAAAGTGAGCATGGCTCACATACCCTTTTTATTGGGCATGTGCCTGCCCTTATATGGCGTTTAGGGGGCGTTACCGATGCTAATAATAAACACGCCTCCAATTTCTGACCAAGTGGAATTCATCATTCAGCACACCTGGTTAAGAGCAGATTTGGATGGTTAAGAACATTTGGTGCATCTGGAGTTGACTTTTCTTATTTTTTTTCTCTTAACAGAAAATAAAAACAATATCAATCTCTGAGTTATATCTGCTATGCAGCTGTGGGTCGGTGCCGGGCATAGTGGTACAGGACGGTCCGTCATCATTAATCCTTTAAGTCATCAGCATGTTCATTCTTCCTCGATCAGGTCTCGGACTCACAACCTCAAACACTAAAGGCACGTCACTATCTTGGTGAGCTTACTTCTGTACAAAGTATTGATAACAGTATACTCTGCTGCTGGGCGCTGATGTTACAATGGAACGACCAATTGCCTTTCACTTCTTAGCAATATACGTTCTTTGGTATAAGTGTTGGCTTTCATTGACAGTAGAAACCAGCCATTTAAAAAAAAGGGCAAAATAGAAAGTAGAAGAATTGATAAATGAATGAAAACAGAATTTCTGTTACCAAGAGAAATTCAGGGCAACACATAGATGGTAGCTTGACATAAAGCTTGTTTATGACTGTGAGCACATTTGAGCACAACAAACAAAAAGAATGAGTCATTCCCACTTTTATTACTTAACGCTGAAAAACTTCAGAGACTGTTGTGTAACGGCACTTTGCAGCTCTCCCAGTGGTAAACTGCTGCAGTCAGAAAGCATCGCCTGTGATTGAAGGAAAGATTGGATTTTCATGTTTCATCACAAAGCGTGTCAGACCGCCTTCTGGTGAGCGGTGCGGCGTTTTAGCAGCTCTTTATCACCTTTTCAAAGGCATCTGTCACAATCAGAGAACTCTCCAGTGAAAACCCCCGAAGCTCGGCTGTATTAAATCCATCCCAGATGTCTTTTCTCTGGACCTTTCTGCCTCTCTTTCTCTTCCCCTTGGCCTCTGTTTATTGCTTCTCATCCACTCTCGAAAACATCGACCTCTAAACTATTCATCTTTTCAACTAGGTGCGCTCCTGTTCACAGTTTTCCCTCACCACATCCTGTCTTTTATCATTATTTCTCTCTGACTTACACTGAGCTCTGTTGGAGTTCTGCACGTCTTCATCACGTCTTTCAACCGTTTTATTGAAGGAATATTTGCATATTGACGTACAGATCAATTTTTCCCCGAACTCACATTAACAGCTAAAAATGTGTTGTAACACTTTATAATAACCATCATTTATAAATGGTGAATTGATAGTAAATTAAACTTAGTTTATTTTACTGTTAACAATGAAATGATAATTAATGTTTACTAATCACTAGTTATGCTATAATTTCTGTTACTTTGTCCCTAGTTTGTGTAACATGAAATAATGAGTTTATAAGTTATATTGTATATTGTATCATATCTGATATGAGATGATAACTAATTGTTAAGTATTTATCGACAGTTTATTGTTGCACACATTATAACATTTTATATACTATATTGAGTATTTGTTAGTGATTGCCAAATTATTTGTAAACTTTAGGAAATAGTTTGTAAAACATCTATACACATTATATAGATAGATGGACCAGAAACTGATTATTAAGCGCTGACAGACTATTCATATAAATTATGTTTATAGATGCTTTACTAAGTATTTATTAAACATGTAACAAGGTATATTAGTCCTCAGTTACAACTTTATAATAGCCATCCAAATAATGTTTATAGATGGTTTACAAAGCAATTTCTTAAATGTTTACAAATAATATCTTGATCATAAACAAATACTTCTCTCTCTCTATATAAATATATATATATATATAGTATATAAAATGTTATAATGTGTGCAACAATAACATGAATTAAAGCATTGCTAATAATTAATTAGCATTTTGTTGTATGTTAACAGTAAAATAACTATTAACGAAGTTTGATTAACTATCAATTAACCATTTATAAATAATGGTTATTATAAAGTGCTATCAAATGTGCAAAAACTTTGAATCAAAGCCAATATTTAAACATTCATAATCATTTGAATTGTGTGTTTTTATGCAAATAACCACTATGGATGACAATAACAAAGTACAGTACAGTACTGTGTTCACTACCATTCCGCCACGGTGTAATTCCAAACACTGTAATTTACCATGCATATAATGTTTTTTGTGTAAAATGTATCGAACATTGAATGACATCAGATATAAAATGTTATTCCTTCATTTAGCGCAGAGATTTCAAAAGTGGCAGATAAAAAAAAAAAGACTTTCCTGCCACAGAGGCAGGAAGTTAAAAAAAGTTCATTTCAGACCCTGTTCGGGACTGTAGTTTGACATAGTCTGTAGGCAATACTGTACATACCCGTATCCGAGGACTTCTCCCCATCCGAGGACTTCTCCCCCCAGTCCTTAAACAGTGGTTTGGGTTTGGTCGGCAATAATGGCTCGAACTCGGACTTTGGTCGTGTGGAAGGCACCTCTCCATTGTGCCTGCAGATAAGAGGGGAAAATAGAACATTTACCGTAAATACAAGAAACAACATGAAATTAACCGGACTCTTAATCTGTGCACTGCCGAGGCCACGTCATCATCCGTCATTACCGCCTACTCTCATGTTCTTTCAATGGAATGCCATTTCTTGAGAATGTCCTCACGTAAAAGTAGCTCTTAACATAAATATAACAAGAGACTGATTACGGTGCTGGACGGGTAGAAAAGCACTGGAGTTGATTAATAAAAGGTCAGCGGCGTTCAGACAGATGGACAGACGCACGGCGATTAATAGACTTACTTGAGGTTTGGCGAGGGAGCGAGAGGCTTGTCTGGCCTCTTCGGTGGGAAGTTTCTGCCTCTACCGGGAGGGGGGACCGGCTTCTTGGGCGGGACGACCGGCGCCGCGGGCTTGGATGGTTTGTGATCTGGCGTAGGCCTGTCGACTGAAACAAGAGAAAGAAGAGTTGGAAAAAAAGGAAGACGGACTAAATTTGGATGAAATTTCTCCCCCCGGGGAACAATAAAGTATTTTCTGATAAAAGAGAAACAAAGTGGAAGAGAGGAGAGAACATTGGAACGGACTCAATTTCACCTTCCTGCACTCAACTTGGCAATTACCACAGAACCCCTGAGGCAAATCCTTTCAAATCCCAGTCACAAAAAGTCAATTTGTTTTTTGAGCAGAGCTGAAACGACCAGGACAAATTCATGTTCAACAAGCTCGCCTGCAGATGAAAGTCTGTCTGAACTTCTAGTCATCAGTCAGTACTAATGATTAGGGATGTTAATAATTAACCGTTTAACCGTTAACCGACATTAAGCATTTTAACCGATTAACGCTGTCGGTTTAAAAGGTTAAAAGAAATATTAATAATTAATTAAAAAGCTGAGAAAAACTCAGAGGAGCGGCTCGTCTCTTTAAGGAGACAAGCTGGTCCACCTTAACAGCCCACCTTAAGAGGCGGAGCCGTAGTTGCAGGATACAGGAAGTTGGCTCCGGTCTCTGGCTCGCTTGAGCAGAGCGGAGGAGTTGTAGCCTCGTAGCATTTATCCACCGACAAATAAACTGTACACACTGTTACGATTCAATATATTGCGATACAGTAAGCAAGACGATATATTGCTATTTTTTAAACTCAATTTTAGGAAAACTGTCATAGTATAAAGGACTCACCGACATATGCATTAAATCTGAGTAAAAAAAAGTTGACTTCTTTTATGCAATCAGAAGAGTGGGAAAAAAATCGATAGTGTTTTTGAGAATCAATACAGTATTAAAAAGACATAATATCACGATATCAATATTTTCTTACACCTCTACCCGAAGTGAGGAACAACTCTGGCTCACTTAAGGTGGGCGGTTCAGGTTATTCTCTGTAAGTGACGAGCTGTTCCTCTGAATTTTGCTTTTTAATCAATTTTTAATATTTCTTTTAACCGTTTGAACGATAGCATTAATCGGTGAAAATTCTTGTCGGTTAAAGCCGCAGTAGGCAGTATATTTTTGGCATCATTGGGCAAACATTTCCATAATAACATTTCAGCATATTGTAATTCACGTGTTCTGAGAGATAACTAGACTTCTGCTCCTTCTCATGGCTCTGTTTTCAGACTTTAGAACATCTAGCCCATGACGGGAGACTTTGACCAATCACAGGTCATTTCAGAGAGAGAGCGTTCCTATTTGCTGTGCTCCGGTCATGTCACCAGAACTTGGCGTTCCTTCAACAGATTCCACAATGGCGGTGGCGTCACAAACTTTCTCATTTAACAGCTAAACCGTGCACTACAAGATGATTCTGAAAACATTTGAGGAGAGAAATAGACATTAACGTAACAGAATATTGATTCATATTTGATCAGCGTTGCCTAGTTTGACCGTTTGATTCGCGAGCGATTGACAGACGGCTCTCATAGACGGCAGCTGGACAGCAGACCTCAGATCAGCTCTGACTGCTTGTTTTCCTCCGGTCTGTGAAATCTTGCAGATGCTGTTAGGAGCACTGGAGGACACAGAGGAACACAATTTTTTTTCAGGTTACCTGTTTCGTGTTCTACTGTCACGATATAGCGACCGTTTTATAAAAATAACTTTTTTTTTTTTAAATCATATTTGCTCCAATCTCGCCTACTTCAGCTTTAACAGTTACACGGTTAATTATTAACATCTCTTTGTCAGTACGGTTTCATGCTTCTTTTTTTTTAAAGTAAACTAGTGCAATGGCTGTATTGTGTGATAGGATATATTCACTATTAAAATGAACGGTCAAAGCAGGCTTATGTCATCATTATAGTAATAGGTTTTCAAGACTGAGCCGGTTTAGTGTGGATCTGGTCTCTCCACCACATCACCACCTCTCTCTCTCTCATAGGGGGGACTATAAGAGAATATAAGTAGTTATTAGGGAAGAGGGTTGATGATTGTTGTCTATGAAATAAACCTCCAAATTAAGTTGCACAGCAAATCATACTAGTCATTATTTCTGCGGAATGGCCGTTAGACACAGTTAAGTGTGACATAGAAGGAAAAAGAAAGAAAAACAGCAATTGAGAAATCAATTTTACTGCTTTTCTATCACTGTAATAATAATAATAATAATATTTTATCACTTGAGCGTGTGATTGGCTCACTGAGACAACTGCCATGGTGCCTCCACTAAATCAAATCAAATTGTTGTCCGTGACTCACCGGAGGAAATCAAGATGGAAATCACAGCAAATGACTTTTCTATTTTGAGGTCTGCTTCACTGAAAATCCACACAGTGTTTTCAGATTTCTGACATAACACCAGTAGACATACAAAAATGTTTAGAATAGGGCTGTTAAAGTTAATAACGCGTTAACGCAAATTCAATGAAAACCTAATGAATCCATTGGTACCAACCATGTCATACTAGCATGTCGTGAAGGAGGCTAAATAACGCTCCAAACTTACGCTAAATTTTGGCGAGGAAAAACTATCATGGCCATTTTCAAAGAGATCCCTTGACCTCTGACCTCCAGATCAGTGAATGTAAATGGGTTCTATGGGTACCCACGAGTCTCCCCTTTACAGACATGCCCACTTTATGATAATCACATGCAGTTTGGGGCAAGTCATAGTCAAGTCAGCACACTGACACACTGACAGCTGTTGTTGCCTGTTGGGCTGCAGTTTGCCATGTTATGATCTGAGCATATTGTTTTATGCTAAATGCAGTACCTGTGAGAGTTTCTGGACAATATCTGACATTGTTTTGTGTTGTTAATTGATTTCCAATAATAAATATATGCATACATTTGCATAAAGCAGCATATTTGTCCACTCCCATGTGGCAAATCTCCCTTTGAGGTACATTTTGAACAGATAAAAAATGTTTTTATTAAATTGCGATTAATCTCTTAACAATCATCATCATCATCTCAATCATGCGTTTAATCGCGATTCAATAATTTAATTGATTGACAGCCCTAGTAATTGAACTCACTAACTGATGGCGTTTTTGAAGTTAATAATTAACTGTTAAACGACATTAAGCATTTTAACCGATTAACGCTATCGGTTTAAGCGGTTAAAAGAAATGTTAATAATTAATTAAAGAGCTGAGAATAACTCGTCACTCAAAGGAGAAAAGCTGGTCCACCTTAAGAGAGTCGCACCAGGAGCTCCAGATACAGGAAGTTGGCTCCCGTCTACGGCTCGCTTGAGCCGAGGAGTTGTAGCCTCGTAGCATTTATTCACCGACAAATAAACTGTCCACACACTGTCTGCTACACCTACTGTACGTTCACAGCTAGAACGCCACCGACAACACACACGCGGTCTGTTGGAAACCCACTGAAGTTACGCCGCGCTGACAGACCATATGTGTGTGAGCACGAAGCTACCAGCAGAGCCGCAGATGCTAACGTAGCGCAAACACACACACTGTTTGTCGGACAATCGCTGTCGTGACGCCGGGCAGACACACAGCTGACAACCTGCTAAGCTAAACTAAATGTGCGGTGGAGACTTTAACTGGGAAAGTGGCTGCATGTCAGCGACACTACACACAGCGTCGTAGCTGCTAAGTTAACGCTCCCGGACGGTGAACTGGAGACTCAGTAGTCTGTTGTGCTCGTACAATGCAGCTGGCGTACCGCTGCATGCAAGGCAGAAATCTTGTTGGTTAACGGTTAATAATCGGTTAACGAGGGTCGGTTATCGGTTAAGAACATTTTTCAAAATGAGCATCCCTATCCAGAACACATTAGTTCAACCTGTAGATTCAAAAAAAGAAGGAAGTTGGCTGATCTTGATGTTAGTCACATCTGTCACATCACATCTGTATGTGAGTTTTCATGCTCTAAATACTCCATGATCTAATTTGAGTCTGGGAGGGAGGCTTAGCATGTACTTGTATAATATGTGGGGATAAACTGAGTTATGCCAACTGACATCATGTTGAAAAGTGACATAACCTAAAAACCACGAGTAATAAGCTCCGCTGGCACTGAGGATTCACAGCTACGGGGCTAAACCACATGTCAGGAGGTGGCTGAGGAAGAGAGAAGACAGGAAACTCAAGGTCGCTGAATGTTCTGAAAATAATGTTAAAGCTAAGAAAGAAGGAATTATATAATAACATCTAGATTTAGACCGTAACAAGACAGAATAACCAAACTGTTGGAGTCATGCTAACGCGTGAGATCAGAGAAAACAACCTCACAGTATTTGCCTTTGTTTTAATTCACTCATCTTTCTATTGGCTTATTAAATTAGGTTTTATTATTATTTCATAATCTTCATAGAATTATTGTTTCTCCAGGAATATATTTGTTTTAAATGTTTGTGTATATGTTGTGCCATTACTGGCATTTTTTATTTTACCCATCATTTCATAACTATATATTAATGAACACTTTAAAATAACCATCATTTACAAATGGTTAATTGATAGTTAAGTAAAATTAGTTAATAGTTATTTTTCAGTAAACAATGACATGATAATTAATAATGTTAATCGTTAGTAATGCTATGACTTCTGTTTTTTTATCATTTGTTTGAGTGACATGAAATAATTAGTTTATAAATTGTATCAGAGCTGATAAAAGATTAACAATTACATTCTGATTACATTAGTAAACTATTTATTGACAGTTTATACACATTGTAACATTTTATATATCAAGTAGCTGTTAGTGATTACCAAATTATATGTAAACTTTTATGAAATAATTTGTAAAACATCTATAAACATTACAGAGATAGATGGACCAGAAACCGATTAACCATTTAACAAGGTATTAACTATCCATCTAAATAATGTTTATAGACGCTTTACAATGTATTTATTAACCCTTTAACAAGGTATTATAATCACCAGTTGCAGCTCTATTATAGCCATCCAAATAATGTTTATAGATGGTTTACAAACCAATTATTAACCATTAACAAAGTGTTACAAACATCTATGTAATGTTTCACAAACAATTTCTTTATGGTTTACAAATAATATCTCAATCATTTATAAATATATGTAAATATATATATAAAATGTTATAATGTGTAACAATAAACAGTTACAATAGCATAAATCATAGCATTACTAATAATTAGTAAACATTATTCATTATCCTTTAATTGTTTGTTAACAGTAAAATAACTATTAACTAAGTTTACTTAACTATCAATTTACCATTTAAAAATTCACAATGTCACAAATCTACAATATTTAGACCATTTCACGTTTTTTTTAAACGTAAACATACTAAATGTGTCCCAGTTTATTTCCTGTTGCAGTGTATGTGAATGACATCAGCTGACGGGACGTAAACGTGGACCCAAGCCGTTGCCTAGCAACGCAATTCCCTTGCCATTCCGTTGAAATGCGCTAAAACGGAGCGTTTCAGACGGAGGGTGAATACAGGTATATTCAGACGGACAGTATGAGGAAAAATAATGTGTTTTTTTGAACATTAAAGCATGTAAACATGTTCTATTAGAAACCCAAAATACAAGCATTAACCTGAAAATGAGCACGATATGGGACCTTTAAAGCACGTAAACATGTTCTAGTAGAAACCCTAAATACAATTATGCAACTGAAAATGAGCATAAAAGGTCAGCTTTCATGCTATTTGTGAGCCTACTCTAAATTGCAAAATGTTTTTTTGGGCTTTCTGCATTTTAAACTCGCATTGCTGCAATGATACAACAGCCCTGAATGCACTGTAATTCAACTCTCAAAGGAGCATTACTTAAGTCACACACACAACGCAAAGAGGAAGAGTGCAAAGGCAACAGTGTCTTGCGTAAGAGACTATTCTCACACGGGGTATACCTGGAGGGAGAGCAGCGTGAGCTACAGAGGATGAAGGCTGAAGCTCGGAGAGCAAAAGTACGACGGATGAATACACTGAAAGAAAGAGTGCAGAAAGAGGCCACGGAGGGAAACAACACTTTCTATGACGCCCGTGTCTACAATGCATTATAAACACACTTCTAACGCGTTATAATCGGCTTTTAGCACTGTAAAATTATAGTTATAGCACTGATAAATATCCATAACATATTATAACAATAAGCATTTTATAAAGACTTATCAGGTCATAACACTTCATAACTGCTGGTCACTAACTGACTTCATAGTGTATTATAATTCCCATAGTTGTAATACATTATAATCACATTATAATCACTGTTTATAAGTTTATTAATATTTATGTTGTTTATCATTAAATCTATGCAAGAACAACACACAGAACGTTCTCAAATACATTTTTACTTTACTTAAAGCAAACAGTGACTATTCTTAGAAATCACATTACAATGCATTATAACAGTGATTATAATGCATTATAAAAAAAGACTATAATGTGTTACAACTATAGGAATTATAATATGCTATGATCCTTGCAAAAAAAAAAAGTCCAGTAATTATTAAGTATTATGATACTTGACCTTATAAGTCATTATAAAGTGCTTTACAATGTGTTATGATTATTGTTATAAAGCATTGATGATTATATAGTGCTATAAGCAGATTATTACACACAAGTATGTTTCTAATGCGTCATAGACACGGGCGTTTGAAAGACAAAGGACATTCACTCAAAGTAATAATACTTTGTTACGGTACTTAAGTATTTTTTGGGAGTAACTGTACTTGACTTGAGTTTTTTATATTTCTGTCAACTTTCACTTTTAATCCACTACATTTACTAAATAAAACAAATACTTTTACTCCGATACATTTCCTAAATAATATGTATACTTTTACTTCTAAACATTTCCTAAATAAAATGTATACTTTTACTTCGGTACATTTCTCCTAAGCATCTTCATTACTTGTTACTATTGTAAGCAAGCAGGTTTGGTGATTCAGTGGTCCTAGCTCGCAAGTTACATCATTTACGTGATGGGCTAGTGCAAACAAAGTGCTCTCAAAGCCCTATTTAAGTTTCTATTTCCGCTCAAGTCCCGGCAGGCTGCATGTCAGATCATGCTACTTGCGACTACGAGGGAAGGAAAAACTAGATTTTGTTCTTTAAATCCTTAAAGTTGTGAAAACCTTGTTTTTCTTCAAGCATAATGTAGCCTGTATTTATCTTGCCACTGTCGTACCTGGTGCATGCTCAGGGGGGGGATCTCTTGTAGGGTCTCTACATTATAGAGTACGGTCTAGACCTGCTCTATATGAAAAGCATCTTGAGATAACTTCTTTTATGATTTGACGCTATATAAAAATAAATTTAATTGAATTGAATTTAATACTTTTACTCAAGTAATACTTTAACTTCGACTTAAGTCATTTTCTGGTTAGATATCTGTACTTTTACTCAAGTAATATTCTAATATTTTAACTTTGACTTAAGTCATTTTATGGTAAGATATCTGTACTTTTACTCAAGTGTGGCGTTCAGGTGCTTCATCCACTGCTGTCAACAGTGGAGTTAGTGGTGACACGGAGCACAGCGCACCCAGGAAAAGAGTGTTCCAAATTTGAAAAGGAAGAAGATGCAAAGGTAAAGCTTTTGATGCGTGGTGCCAAGGTGTGAACAACGAGAGGATAAAATGAGATGAAGATGAAAGATGAAGATGAGTCCTACCTCTGTCCTCCGGCCTGGTGTGATGAGGCTTCCTGTCGGCGCTGGGAACCTCCGGCTTGAGGGCTGAAAAACGAAACATGGTCCAAAAGAACGTCACCTCGTCTGCCTGACCCGACTGATTCAAGAGTCACCAGACAATGACAAGGTGCACGCACACACACACACACTTTCACAAGTGCAATCCCACAAAGAAAACCACTGCTCTCTGAAGCACACACACAATGTTTATCTCTTATGTGGCACAGATTGTACCGTGCACGTACAGCTCAACATGCGCTCATTTGCACTTTTGCTTGCGTGAGACATACACACTCATTGAAAAGAATCTCGACAGACAGGAAGTCGTGAAAACAGATGCACCAAACAGCAACACGACGCAGCGGTAGAAGGTTATGATTGTTACTTCCTGTGCAGACAGGAAACACAATGATGCAAAGCGTGCATTTTGCAAGCTGTAGATCTTTGTGCTGATACGAAGAAAGTGCATGCTGCTTTAACCCTCTGAGAGCCACAATAGACCTGTTTTTGTCTTCTTTATTAGGGGGGTACAGGGGGTCTTTAGGGGGAGATAGCAGGTCAACAGTAGATGTCACATAGAAGTGGTGTACATCATCTGAAAGCTGGGAACCTGGAGATTAATTTTAGATGCAGCTCAGCGCTGTGTGTCAAGTTGTTCTGGTCATAAATCAGAAATAAACAACATGATGATAGAAGTATATGATGGTCATCCCCATGTCTCATTATGTCTCATTGTTGCAGCATATTTTTGGGTTGATAATATTTGTTGCACAGATTTGGTGCTAAATTTAACCATTTTTTACCACTAAAAAATTGATAGAAATGATTAATAATCCCTCCAAAATAACAAATTAAGACACCAAGACACACCATAGAAAAAGCCATGCTGTGATTTGGTTACAAAAACTTTTGACATTTGGAGATTTCTAGAAGAATTCGCATTTTTTGGCGATTGGATGGCGAGCACTTCCGTTTTGTGTAAACTGCTCAGAAACCCCCTTATTGTCAATCTAGCTAGGAAAGCCATCCGTCCTCTGAATGCTCTAGGTCTCTAGTTTGTGGCTGTAAAGTTTCATGAGGCTGTGATTATCCTAGAGGTCACCACAGGTTGTTTTATACAGTGATGTATCAACTTTCAAAAAATGGTCTCACTACAATGAAAAGGCTACTATGGGGACTAACATCATCACACATGAATACAGTTGGGCTCATTGGATCCACAAGAGACTCAGCTTTACAGTGATGCACAATTTATGCAATTCAAGACTTTTTATGGACCCCAATAACACATTTATACAGCATGGTTTTTGCCCCAAACTGCATGTGATTATCATAAAGTGGGCATGTGTGTAAAGGGGAGACTCGTGGGTACCCATAGAACCCATTTCATCCACATCTCTTGAGGTCAGAGGTCAAGGGGACCAGTTTTTTTCCCCCGCAAAATTTAGCCTTTGGAGCGTTATTTAGCCTCCTTCCCGACAAGCTATTTGGCACCAATACCGACGGATTCCTGACGTTTTTCTAGTTTCATATGGTACCTTCTCTCTAGCTCTAAAAACTGATCCTGCTACAGCCGGTGAAAAACAGTAAAATCGGTCGGGATCGCGGGTCTTAGGGGGTTAAGTGAGCTTTTGTTGAAGTGTTCCACTGCAAGACACATCAAGTAGCAGCATTTCATCACACTTAACCACTGAGCTGATTGCACTTAATGAGGTGGAGGGTGTGAAGTGTTACTTACCTATGCTTTTCGATGGCGGAGGCGGCTTCTTCGGCTTCTGACGGGAAGAGAGGGTGAGAGAGGAAAAATAGGTCAGTGTGAGTGACATCTGTTATCTCTTTGTTAATGATTAATAACTGGTTTAGAAAACCCTCTTCAAACAATATTTAGATAGATAGTTAAAGGTCCCATATTGTAAAAAGTGAGATTTTCATGTGTTTTGTATTATAAAGCAGGTTTAAGTGATATATAAATACTGTTAAACTATCAAAACCCTCAGTATACGGAGAAATACACACTAAGCCCGAATTCAAAAATTGCACGTTTGAAACAAGCCGTTAGGATTTCTGTCTATTTGTGATGTCACAACTATACAATATTTAGACCATTACACGGTTTTAAATGTAAACATTCTAAATGTGTCCCAGTTTATTTCCTGTTGCAGTGTATGTAAATAACATCAGCTGACAGGAAGTAAACATGGACACAAACTGTTGCCTAGCAACTTGCAATTCCGTTGAAATGCACTAAAACGGAGCGTTTCAGACAGAGGGTAAATACAGGTAAATTAATGCAGACAGTACGAGGAAAATAAATCGTTTTTTGAATATTACAGCATATAAACATGTTCTAGTAGAAACACAAAATACAAGTATGAACCTGAAAATGAGCATAATATGTCCCCTTTAAGACCTACTTCACGTCCATACTGGCAAGAAAAGTACTAAGGATGTGAAAGAAAATTTGAACCCTTGAATTACTTGCAAAGTAAATTAATATATTGACTGAAACACATTCCTTCCAGCAGTTTTCCACAGTCTTTGTTCCAGGTTTTAACAGTAAACCAGAACATTTTGAACATTTTAGCGTTAAATACATCAATCTGGTGCACTTTGAATGCAAAATTAAGAGACTAGATCTTGTGCTCTTGTAAACAATGTTGTGCTCTAGCAGTGGTGGACTGTAGGCTACTCAGGTACTGTACTTAAGTACAATTTTTTGAGGTACTTGTACTTTACTCGAGTATTTCTATTTTACGTAACTTTATAGCCCACTTCTACTCCACTACATCTCAGTGGGAAATGTTGTGCTTTTTACTTCAGTTATTTATTTATTTGACAATATTAGACACTAGCTATGTGCAGATTCAGATACTTAATAGTAAATAAAAATCAACTAATAAACTGTGGTGTATTTAGGGACGATACTGTGCTCATGTACTCGCAAAACTGCTCCGATACAACAGCACCGATACAACTTTATGGCAGCGTGACGTTAACCTCTCGTCACCATCTTTCGGGTCCTATCGCACATGCTCCACCTCCCCGACGGTGCGGGCGAGACGGGCCGGTGGTGCGCCCGACCCCGCGGGGCAGGGATTCCACCTCGCGCGTGCGTTAGACTCCTTGATCCGTGTTTCAAGACGGGTCGGGTGGGTTGCAAGATATCGCCGCAGACCCCTGGCGCCTTTTACGTGGGCCGAGCCCCGATCTGGCGGCACGACGCGGTTGGGACGCACTGAGGACAGTCCGCCCCGGTCGACAGTCGTGCGGGAGCAGGGGGCCCCGTCCCTCTCCGGCGGAGAGAGAGGGCGCAGCGAGCACTTTGTCCACAGCCCCAGGAAGCACCTTCGCCCCGAGCCTTTCCAAGTCGACCTAGAGCCGGTCGCGGCGCACCGCCTCGTATGCGGGACTCCCCAGCCTGTCGTGTGTCGCTCACACCCTCCAGCTGGCTGTTAACGAGGGTCTTTTGGCACAGAGAAGTACTCGTATTGGTACTGAGTATCGGCGAGTACCCAAATGTAAGTACTTGTACTCTGTCTGAAAAAAAAGTGTCATCGGCGCATCCCTAAGTGTATTATTAAGTAGTATATCATTATTACGCTGTTTGTATCGTTTAGATCATTTATAGAGAGAGATTTCATCAGTCAGACAAACGTGGCAACAGAAAATGAAAGTCTGGACTTTAAACAGCAGACTGCAACTTGAAGAAAGTTCAGACTCCTCCAGCAAGTCAGCTGCTTTTGCTTTGTGCTCCTTCTCATGTGAGTTTCCATACCCGATGACAGGGGTAACGTGTCTCCGTTAACCTTTTCAGTTGAAGTAAAAAAGGTTGAAAAGGCTGTTTTTCAACAGCTGGACCTTCTTTGGACGTAAACAACTATTCTGATATCTTCCAGTCAGGATTTCGACCGCAGCACTGAAACTGCTTTTGCTGAGGTCATGAAGGACGTCCGCTTGTTATTATTAGATGTCGGTGCTGCATTCAGCACGGTCGATGACAACACATTGCTGTACAGGCTTGACAAACTGGACTTGTTGTTGGACTTTCTGGCACGGTGCTAAACTGGTTTGAATCCTATTTAAAAAGGACAGGGAATACTTTGTTTCGATCGGTAATAACTAGGGCTGTCAAAGTTAAGGGGATAACAACGCGTTAACGCAAATTTGCTTTAAAGCCACTAATTTCTTTTCACGCATTAAGGCAACTTGTGATTTTTAGGTTGTAGCGGGCTCAGTCTTAAAGCTTGAAGACCCTTGTATCGTCATGAGACACATCATTTTTTTTCAGGTTACCTGTTTCATGTACTACTGTCACGATATAGCGACCGTTTTATAAAATAACTTCTTTTAACCATATTTGCTCAAATCTCGCCTACTTCAGCTTTAAAGTAATGTGGTAACTTTCTGACAAAAGAAATTATTTTCCTTCTGTAGGTGAACACATACTAGGTGAGCAACATTACTCAAGTTGACTCAAAGTTGAATCCGACACAGTTTAACCAGAAAACGGAGCAAAGGTAGTATTTATTACAGGGCTGTTGTACTAAATACTACCTTTCTTCCTACTGACTGCTAGTGTTCAAGTAGTTTATGAGACTGCTGCTGTTTTTGACATTTAATGAATTGGACGTCGTCAAAGCGTCAAATAAGAGTCAAAAACCCTGTGGGCTGAATAATCAGCTATGACGGACGGATTGCTGACATCTATTAAATTAGCAAGCCATTTACATTCCAATCACATTCTATAACCCCAGTGGGTCTGGCCTGACACCCACTCACATTCACAGGAATATGCACAATTAAATGATCATCCTGCCAAAGGGGTAAATAAATGTTTTTATACATATAGAAAAAAACATTTTCAATTATTTCTTATCAGCAGTAGAAAAGGAGAGACGAGGATAACGCTCCAATTTGAATTTTTCAATATTACCACACGGGCTTTCGGGGCAAGACGCCCTTCTTCATTGTGTACTCTGGCAATCAATATACACTAGTTGTCAACACTAACAAGATAATAACGCAAATTCGTTTTAACGCCACTAATTTCTTTAGCGTATAATAGCAACCTATTTGGATCTTTCGGAGGTTGTAGCGGGCTTGATGGGTTCCTTCGGTGTTCTAGTTTCATATGATACCGCTCTAGCTTTAAAGGTCCCATATCGTGCTCATTTTCAGGATCATACTTCTATTTTCTGTTTCTATTAGAACATGTACACATGCATGTAAT
Organism: Hozukius guyotensis; assembly: GCA_916700995.1. Classification (NCBI taxonomy): domain Eukaryota; kingdom Metazoa; phylum Chordata; class Actinopteri; order Perciformes; family Sebastidae; genus Hozukius; species Hozukius guyotensis. Next base: position 62,924 of record CAKALU010062009.1, read on the forward strand.
GTTCAAAAAACACATTATTTTCCTCATACTGTCTGCCTGAATATACCTGTATTCACCCTCTGTCTGAAATGCTTGTTTTAGTGCATTTCAACGGAATTGCAACGGAATTGCGTTGCTAGACAACAGTTTGGATCCATGTTTACTTCCTGTCAGATGATGTTATTCCCATACACTGCACCAGGAAATAAACTGTAGAATGTTTACGTTTAAAACCGTGTAATGGTCTAAATATTGTATATTTGTGACATCACAAATGGACAGAAATCCTAACGGCTTGTTTCAAACGCACAATTTCTGAATACAGGCTGTGTGTATTTCTCTGTATACTGAGCGTTTTGATAGTTTACCAGTATTTATATAGTACTTAAACCTGCTTTATAAATAAAAATACATGAAAATCTCACTTTTTACAATATGGGACCTTTAAGCCCGCTACAACCTCAAAATCGCAGGTTGCGTTAATGCATTAAAAAAATGAGTGGCATTAAAACGAATATGCGTTAACGCGTTATTATCGCGTTAACTTTGACAGCAATACTTAATATGTAACTGGTTTGCTAATTTTTACACCGGCCCAAACCTTTAAGTAACTCCCACAACCCCACTTACAAAAAAAAACAACTATCTCTTTAATGTCCGGTTCAGACTACACGATATCAGCCCGATTACAGCCCGACGTGGCAGTCGTACGGTGTCGACTCGGATCGGGAACGATAAATGAGTGTCGTGTGCGACAATCGATCGTTTTATATCGTGTAGCGTGTCGTAGTACACGACAACCGACGCCGTGTCTGGGACGCCTGACGATGTCCCGACAGAAAGTCTAGCATGTTTGATTTTTGATTTTTTTTTTGCTTTCCACGACATGTTCCGTGACGGCCGTGAAGTTGACCGGCTGAGCGCAGACGCACACGGCTGTAAACAGAAGCACATGGCTACTTATTATGCAGAATGATGTCATCGGACCTCGCAGTAGGATATTCGATCTAGGTTGTGTCGGAGTAAAAAAAACACCACCGCCGTTGCGTCTTTGCGCATGGAGCGTCCCGTTGCGTGCCCGCTTTCGCTTCTCCCTGTGAATTATATTTTTATTGTTTTCCCCTGGAGCCTCGTGGGCCCCTTTACATGGTCGGGAGGGCTTGAGCCCTGGTAAGCCCGTATATTAACACGGTGGTGCCGGGAGAGCGTGTTTTGTCGGAACAACAGGGGACCGACGTGTAGTCTGTCATGTGACGCGGCCAAGTCACGACAAGAATTTATGACTCTCAATCGTCTAGTGACCATCGTAACCGTAAAAAATATGGTGTAGTCTGATCCTGGCATAAGGGGGAACTTCAGTGATGATGCAACGCCAAAGTGTGTGATCAAAACATGCTCCATCCAGAGCAGAATGGGATCATCCTATCAGAGGCACTGCCAGCTTACCTCTTCTGAGTCCTGCTTACTAGATGATCTCAACGACCCTCTCGACGTGGGAGTCTGAAATATGGAGATAAGGACACGGAATGTATTAGAGTAATGATTTCAGTTAGACTTCATAGAGAACAGACACACTCCCAGAGACCCACACACACAGTGTGCTCAACACACATTAACATGACCTGAAGCTGCTTTTCAAAAGCTGGTTCACTGATCATTAAAGATGCCTGGAGGAGACTTGTTAGCAATGAGCTAAAAAGGCATCTGGCTGATTATCAAGAGGCCTTATGACCCGATGTGGAAAAGCCTTTATAAGAAACAGGATTTCTGCATTTGTGATGTGGTAAAACATAAGCTGTGCTTTACCGCTCCCTTGTATTAATTAGATGATGTAAGGTATAGCACGCCATATGTAAGACTTGTGATAAAATGAGCAGTGTTAGGAATGGATTAATTATGGTGTCATCCTCCACTCGACATGTGTCAGTGTAACGAATCTCTAGAAGAGACGCAGCTGACACGCAGCCGAGCCGAGTATGGCTGCTCTAACCTGTTAACACGGACGCCGAAACAAAAAACAACAGGTAACGCAGCCGCCACGCGCTCCTGATGTTCCCGGTGTGGACGAGGCTTTAATGAAGTGACAATAAGCAAAACACATGTTTTTAGTGGAGGGCGACTTTAAAGACAAATTTCACCCATTTTTGTGCAAATAAGATGATTAATGTCCATTTAAGGGCTGCAACGAACGATTAGTGTCATTATTATTTTATCATTTGATCTGTAAAATGTCAGAAAATAGTTTAACCCCCTGTGCCTAGGGATAATTTGGGCTGTTTCATTTTTAATTCTTTTAGACACGGCGGAGAGAAAAAAAAAAACGCTCAAAAGCATGTCGCTACTAAACCTGAGGGGACGCACCCTATTTTTTCCCTGATAATGCGACACTGTGAACAACAAACCTGTGTTGAAATCAGCAGGAGGAGATTTTGGTAATGTTAGCTGTTATCAGCAGGTGGGCAGCACAGTCCTGACTGGCTAAATACTGGAGATACGAAGGTCAACGGAGGTGCCATTGAGTTATTGTTATGAGGCGTTCAAAGTTGGCTCAGGAAAAATGAAGGTAAATTACAACGTTATTATGATGTGTTCAAATGTAATCTCGTAAAATGTAGTTTTTGGTGAGAAACTTGAATAAATCCAGTTGTTAGGAGATGTTTTCACATCAATATAAAATAGATATTAGAGAGGGAATGATGACCTGTTTAACTTCATAACACTGGCTTTAAGCAGCTTGCCAAGATTTTTTTTTAATCAAAGCAAATATTTAAATAATCATAATCATTTGAATTGTGTGTTTTTATGCAAACAAACACTATAGATGACAATAACAAAGTACAGTACAGTACCGTGTACAGTACCCTCCCTGCCCTGAAAAATAGGGCTTTTTTGGCCCTGCAATGCATGTTTTTATATGTTGGCATGCTGGGGGATTCTCTGGTTTGTGAAGTTTTATTAATGGAAACATTACTACCCAAAACAGTCTGTCCTGTACGGTTCAAAAACTCCTGAATATAATGTCATTTTCTTAATAATATGCTGTTTGGAGTGATTTTCAGTATAATAAATGCTGAAAAAATAAGTGCGCAGTATGTTTTCTATAAATGAATCTAGTGATAAAATAGAGGTTACGTCTGACAGAATTCGTTTGGCCCCCGGCAACAATCTGGGTTTCTCATGTGGCCCCCACCCCCAAGGAAAAATAAATACCCACCCCTGGTCATAATGGTGGTACTTTGTCAAATATTTTCTGAGGTGGTACTTGGTGTAAAGAGAACCACTGACCTAAATGATTAATCAGTTATGAAAATAGTTTCATTTAATTCATTTCTCTGATGTTACCTCTTTCTCTGCTTCAGACACCGGGACTACGAAGTTGTCGGGGAAGACGCCGTCTCTGCCCCCGATCTCCCCTCGCCACCAGCCGGGCTCTCCTGTGTCCTGGTAGAGATCCAAGGGAAAAAACTTTAGTAATCACTTCGTCACTTTCTCTCTCATACGGTTGACATTTCTTTATTTTTGCAGCAAGAAGCAGATTCAGAAGAAAAGAAATGACCCTTCACCGAGCACTGTCCCAAAGTGAAAGTCACTAGTAAAAGAAAAGAAGCAATCATTTATCGAGCACTTCCCAACGGTGTCCACTAGATGGTGGTCTAATAAAGTCTAAGTAGGGGGGGAGCTGAAGGAGTCACGGTTATGTGTCATCATCATTCTCTATGCTATGAACTAACAGCCTCTCTGAGTCAGAGTCGTCATACCTCGACAGCATGCCAGAGGCAGCTGAGCCGAGCCAAACACAGTCTGTGTATCTCTATGTGCGGGCCGGTTGCCATGTAATCCTTTACTCCTGAATGACCCTGCAGGAGGGGACCCGGTGCCTATTCTCTGGGTTAAATCAGACGACTAAATGGGCCTTTACAAAAATACACAGGCGTGACAGAGAGATGCTACTGACGATGAGTCAATTTTAGAGGACACGCAAATAAGAAATTAAATAATTAAAAATTGACAATCGTTTGTAAACGCCTCGACAAATATGCAACCATAGAAATAAAACAGGAGTAGAAGGGGTTATTGGACTGTTTGCGGCGGTGATTTTACCATTACAAAAGAAATTGTTGTTAGTTGTTATGGTGACAACAAAACCCGTGAGTCGGAGCCGTAAAGTGTGTGGTTGCAGCCGAGCCCTCGAGGAAGAGCGCCGGGCTTTGAAGCCAATTTTCGTAGCGGCCAAACGGTTGAATTACAACTTCCGTGTCCGTCATGCGATGCCAAAAAGGGCTTCTTCCCATAGACGTACATTGGGAAATAGACGTCTGTAACTCAGCGGATAATTTTTTTTTAGGTAAACCAACTTCCCGGTATGAACACTTGAAAAGACTTTATTTAAATCATCAGGTCCTAAAAGTTGTAAAATGCACTAATATCTGAATCCAGAGTTATTTCCATTCCTCCGTTCATGTGAATGAGACCCAGACCGAGGGCTGGGAGGCGGAGTTAAAGGAAGATCGCCGGATGATCCGGGTATTTTAGCTCTCGGCAGTAAAGTCATTTTGGCTTCACGCGCCACTGAGCAACTCTCACAGGAATGACCGGGAGCCCACCTCCAACGCTGTATCCAGCTCTCTTTATACAGCCATGGTTCGCAGCTCGCCGAGAAGAGAACGGACGCAGCTCCCGGAGACAGCTGGCTGGCTAGTTAGCTAGTTAGCTAGGTAACTTGGCCCCAGGCGGAGGGACCGTTTAGGCCCGGCGCCCGGCCACCAGCTCATTTTCCACAATCGACGCTAAAGCCTGGCGGAACCAATCCAAGAGCTAACCAACCAAGTGTCTGCTAGCTAGTTCGCTTGCTAATTCCGCCATGCTTCCATGCCACGCTGCTTACAGAAAACGAGCCGAACAAAGCTGTCACTCATCTGGTGACAGCAGTGTGCTTTCCTCTGCTGTGACCAGAGTGTGTGAATGAAGCATTAAGTTGTTCAATTTGACTCATTTACATTTTCTATTTGCCTCGTAACTAGGGACGCACCGATACCGATACCAGTATCGGGTCCGATACCGCCTCGTATGCGGGACTCCCCAGCCTGTGGTGTGTCAATCACACCCTCCAGCTGGCTGTTAACGAGGGTCTTTTGGCACAGAGAAGTACTCGTATCGGTACTCGGTATCGGCGAGTACCCAAATGTAAGTACTTGTACTTGGTCTGAAGAAAAGTGGTATCGGTGCATCCCTACTCGTAACGTTACTACTCCACTACTCGTTTTAGTCGTCGTCACTGCAAAACCTCACCTCGGTGAGTCCCAGACTTGCCGCAGGTCGGTTTAGTTTATACGGAAGTCGGTCCGCTACGACGGCTGCTGTGGCAACGGTACACATAAAAATGTCCGCTTCCCTGACCATCCTGCTACGTTGATTTGAATGAGAATGTCCATTCTACTCCTAATTCTATTTCAATGGTTGCAACACTGGTTTTAACTGTGTATTTACTACTCTTTGCTAAACTTTTTGTTTTAGAATAATCCTCCTTACGTCCCATCAGGAATAGCCAGAACTTAACAACATCTATCCATTTACAGAGCTGATATCTTGACCTCACTTGGTCCTTTAACACCGCTGCACTTGTTAAGAAAGCACAACAAAAGGCTGTTTTTCTTGAGGACGCTGAGGAAAGCTGGTCTGCCCCAACAACTGCTGGTGACTTTCTATCGTTGCACCATGGAGAGCATCCTCACAAACTGTATCTCTGTGTGGTACATCAGCTGGAAAGCACACCGGCGTGTCATCTCCAGAGCAGAGAGAGAGTTCATCGGGACATAGCTCCCAGCTATGGAGGAGGTCTACAACTCACGCTTGCCAAAAGAAAGCAGTCAACATCTGTGATGTTGATGATGTTTTTTTTGGACTGAAAATTCACGACGGATGGTCGACCTGAACGCGCGAAGCAGTTAAAAAAAACTCACCTTGCTCAGGATGTGGATGATCTCGCCCTCCTTGATGGTCAGCTCGTCCTCGTTCGTAGACTCGAAAGCAAACGTGACCTTACAGTACTCTTTCGCTGAGGAAACAGAAACAATGGGGTCTTGTCAAGGATTCAGGAAACCAAAGGGAGCATACTAGACGTGCACGTATGCAGCCATTTATTATTGGTGCGAGCACACAGACGAGCACGAAATGCCTTAAAAATGGTACGTAAAACGGCACCAAACACAAACAATTCACTTCCTTGAGGGTAATTCTTTTCTTTCTTTTCCCAGTATTTACAATGATGTTTCGTGATATCGAAACTACACAGTGGAGCTGTAACTAATCACAGATGCACGCCAACTTTAGAAGTAAACAGGACAAGCTTTTTTTCCATCCCCCCCACCCCCCCTCCTCACACTGATGAGGAACTGTGACAGTAAAAAACACACTTTTCCACACGTCAAAGCATCATTTTTCAGTACGTTTACAGTGTTTTTTTTACCTTTGGATTTGCCGTCCGCGTCCGCTCTCTGCAAGTCTGTCATGTTGGGATGGGCGGGCTTTGCGGCAGATGGTAATGATGGGATTGGCTAAAATGAAGCAAAACCATACAGATGGAAATGATTTATCGCACATGAGTGGATATGTGGAGGAGTCCGGAGTACGGTTTGTGTCTGAACCAAATGAGGCGGAGCAGTCTGATCACGACACTCCTTGCTATCGAGTAGAAATGTGTATGAATGATGCTGTTAATTTGGGGTTAGGGGGGGGGGGTTTGCAGTTAAGGATTGTAGAAGATATGGAAAGAAAGACACCGAGAGAAAGTAAAACAGGGAAACACAGAAGGTTTGTGCCTTTTTTTCTGCTTGGAAGTGATGATTAGTGAGAAGAAAAAAAAGACTACATGGAAATAAAGAAGATACAAATAAAAAGGGAGTACTACTATGTTGCGGTACTAACAGAAATGAATGCATTTACCTGCTAAAAGTACCAAAGAAAAGTCAAACATTGTCACAAGCAGGCATGTCCTTGCTGCTACTGCAGGCAGAGGAGGGAGCAGTAAGTGAAGGCCAAATGGAGAGATCTTTGGCTGTGAAGAGGAGAGTGCGAGAGCATGCGACATGTGGCGGTATATGTGAGGAGTGGAGGAGAGTGAAGGAAGCCGTGTTAGTGGTGAAAGAGAGTGCGAGGGCTGTTGTGAAGAGGAAGAGAGAAGGAAAACGGGAGAGATTCAGAACGGGGGGTTACATGCTTAAACGAAGCAGTGAGCCTACCGGGTGTTATTAATCGCTATGGCAGCAGGTTCAAGTTTGGATGTTTTGTGGGTGGGGCTGAATGAGGTACTTATCCATACTCAGTAAGGGTGGGGGAAAACTTTTTAAATTGATTTTTTAATGCCAGAATCTATATATTTGTTTCAATCGAGTCTGTGCAGAGGTAGAAGGAAGTTACCGGCTATCAATCCCAAACTGTGCGTCAGTTTTAAATGGTGTTTCCTGCTTGTATTTGATGTCATGTACTGTACGTGTGCTGATGACAGCAAAAACAAGTGTGTTCACATCAAACAGAAACTTCACATGAACCGGGTTTGTTCCTTCAGTGTAGGCAGTAAACAACGGACCTCTCAAAAAAAAAAAGGCCGACCCGGGACACTTCCTCTAAAACAACACAGACATTAAGCATAGAAACATCACACATCACGTAGATGTAGTTAAGAGATGTTACTGACACTACGGAGGATGTTTACGTAGCCTGCCGCAAATTACTGTCGCTGGGAGTGCAGCGTTTTGCATGTATTTCACTTCACCGAGACTACAGATGTAAATGAACCCAGTTGATTTGCATAAGTTGCTTGCTAAATATGAATCTATTTATTCTGAAAGAGAAAGGCTACAAAATGAGGAAATATGAAATAGCCTGATGTTTGTCAGCTCAATAAAAAGATCACTGATGAAGTGAGAATGATAAATCAAGGTTATAAAGGCCTTTGACTAGATTATTTCTGTAGTAAACGGGTGTAAAAAAAAAAAAATAACACAACAGGCCTACTTAAAAGGCATTTGATTGGCTGCTCCGTCATATCACACTGGACTGGAGCTGCTACAGAAAAGTCCGAAGTGTTTTCATTATGTGGACTAGTAGGTGTTGGGTTATGCTGGAAAAAAAAACCTTGTTCCTACGACGTGTTGTCCGGCCAATTTGGAAGGTAAAGGTGGCTATCATAGGGATGTCGTAGTTAACGTGTAATAACGCGTTAACGCAAATTAATTTTAACGCCACTAATTTCTCTAACGCATTGACGCAACTTGCGATTTTTAGGTTGTAGAGGGCTCAGTTTTAAAGTTTAAAGAGCGAAGATACTGGAAACTAGGGATGTCACGAGAACCGATACATCGGTACCAAAATTCTAAAAACGTGACGGTACTCGTTTTCTACAGTACCGAATGTACCGTACGATGCCTGCAGGGTCCGAAATGAACAAGCGCCAAATGCGGCTGCTTCTGTCCTCTGCTCTCTGTATCGGAGTTTGACACACACAACAGCGCCATGCAGTAGCGAGATCCAGAGATGCAGAGATCCTTTATGTTCGAGAAGAGGATTCACTCGTGGGAGAAAAAAACTGAACTGAACAAACTGAATTTCTATCTTTTGTTGCTTATTGCTAAACCTCTGAAAAGTGTTTTTTTTGTTTTTTATTGAACTCTGGACTCTTTATTTCCGGTGAATGTTATTGGGACTTGCATTTGATTATCTTACACTTAACTCCCCCAGATCCACTTTGTTTGAACCAATCCAACAGCATCCAATCAGGTTTCAGGAGAAAACCATGAAGAACTAACGTTATGTTACTGAGCACCAGTTGGATCCAGTTACTCTGCTGTTAAAATGACATTACATTTGGTGAAGAGCACATAATATGGCTTGTTTAGGACTCGAGACCTGAGTTGGGACTTGAGTCACAGACTTGAGACTTACTTGTGACTCTCAAAACAATGACTTGGTTTCACCTCTGGTAGCCTATACCCAGTGAAATGTCACCATGTCAGTGAATTTAAACTACTGCTTGCAAGCTGAGGATATATATAGACACATGTACACATTACATGGGAATTATTGTTCTGTTTTTTTACCGTGGTATCGAATTGGGTATCGAGAATCGTGGAAATTCACTGGTACTGGTATTGACTACTAGATTTCTGGTATCGTGACATCCCTACTGGAAACTACAAAGAATGAAACTAGGAAACCTAAATAATCCATCGGTACCAACCATGTCGTACTAGCTTGTCGGGAAGGAGGCTAAATAACGCTCCAAACTTGCGCTAAATTTTGGCGAGGAAAAACTCTCATGGCCATTTTCAAAGGGGTCCCTTGACCTCTGACCTCCAGATATGTGAATGTAAATGGGTTCTATGGGTACCCACGAGTCTCCCCTTTACAGACATGCCCACTTTATGATAATCACATGCAGTCTGGGGCAAGTCATAGTCAAGTCAGCACACTGACACACTGACAGCTGTTGTTGCCTGTTGGGCTGCAGTTTGCCATGTTATGATTTGAGCATATTGTTTTATGCTAAATGCAGTACCTGTGAGGGTTTCTGGACAATATCTGTCATTGTTTTGTGTTGTTAATTGATTTCCAATAATAAATATATACATACATTTG
>CAKALU010062010.1:0-15692 GCA_916700995.1 Hozukius guyotensis
AGATGATGCTCCTAAATCATAACACATGACTCTGTATGACTCCTAAAGAAATACTTTTGATATTTAATTGTAACAGCTCTTCTGTGAACTTTGTGTAAAAAGTTAAATAAACTAAAGATGTGTGACGTTACTGTTCGACATCCCGAAACACCGCCAGTCCACGCAGTTTTTATAACATGTGATTTCATTAAATCAGAGTTCTGCTTTGGGAAACATGACAAATTTATCAGAAGAACTGGGTGAATCAAGAAAAGTCAGTTTGATAAGATACTTTACATTTTAAATGACTGACGACGAAGCAGATAAAGTCTTCGACTGTTTCCTACTGTCGGAGGAAAACCACCGTTAACATATTGATAAAATTTAAGGCAAGCTAAACATTTACTCCCTCTAAAAGATCATTTATGATTTCTTACGACTCATAAGCAGACACTAACACATTCGCTGAACGTGATTTAACATAATTTGGTATCCAGTTTAGCTCCATGAAAAGTGAATGAACGTGATGCTTCCCAGATCAGTGGTGCAATGTAACCAAGTACATTTACTACAAGTACCGTACTTAAGTACAATTTTGGGAAATATTGCACTTTTTACTCCACTATATTTATTTGACATTTTAGCTACTAGTTACTTTTTACATAAAAAACATATGATATTCTTTTGTGAATATACTACTAATATACCTAGTAGTATATAAATTGACTCCAAATTGAAGAACTACAACATTAAAATGTATGTGTTAGTGATAAAAACAGAATAATATAATATTCTATAAGAACACTTTAAAAGGAGCCGTTCTGCATAATGAGTACTTTTACTTTTGATATTTTAATTACATTTTGCTGATGATACTTTTGTACTTTTACTTCATTCTGAATTCAGGACTTTTACTTGTAATGGAGTGTTTTTAGTCTGTGGTATTTGTACTTTTTACTTAAGTAAAAGATCTGGGTACTTCTTCCACCACTGTCCCAGATAATGCTCATCTGCCTTAACGACACACCATCATTAGTAAGCATCATATACGATGATATTTTTAACAATAGTGTCCGTCCAACTTTGTTGCAGCATTTCGTTGTCAACAATACAATGCCCCAGTGTACCAAGCCAGGTCTTTAAAGTCATTTTCCCAGTTTGGTGTGGAAGAACTACTGGCCTGCACCGAGCCCCGGGGAGCTGACCTCAACGCCATTCAAAACCTTTCAGATAAACTGGAACGCCAACTGTGAGCGAGGTCTTATCGCCTAACATCAGTGTCCGACCTCACTAATGCTCTTGTGGTTGGATGGGAGCAAATCCCTGCAGCCAGGTTCCTAATCTGGTGGAAAGCATTCCCACAAGATCGGAGGCTTTTATAGCAGCATATCAATGCAGATGGTTGTGGGATAAGATGTGCAACAATTACAAAGGAGTGTAACGTTCAGGTGTCCGTACACATTTTGCTCATGTAGTGTAGATTTGGTTTTATTTGCTGAGGTTTGAGATATATGTCTCTGAGAGAGAACCCTATCCTACTGTATGGAGGTGATTGTATTTACCTGAATGGCGAGATACCAGTAGAGTTATGTTTTTAAATATATAATTCGGATGAACAACGATTTAAAGTACACAGATCACTGCTTTGCAATATGAAATAAATGAAAAGATGGTAATTGCATCCAAACTGTTTCCAAAAGGCTCTCGTGTCTAGTGCTTTCCAGAACAACAGATCATTTTCACCCTCAACATCATTAATCGTACCAACAACAGGCTAATGGGGGCTGGCTCATTTAGCTAACAGAGCTAAATGAACTCATTGGTTGCACTGCTCTTGAAGCCAGAACGCATCCATCACACGAAGAAAAAGCTTCATAACGGCTCCAAGACACAATCCCAGTAATGTTAGCCATATGTCAGCCTTCACTCAAATACATATGTTATCCCTAAATGGAAACTCCCATTTGGCAGAATATCGTGGCAATTAATTCAGCGGATATTTAAATTTGGAAAATAAAAATCCGGGATAATTGCGGTTTCTGTTTGGAAACGCATGCCAGGCAGCGTGATTATGTGAATGTCATCAAGATGACTCCATTTTTCTTCTGCACCGATTTATTCTTTGTTATGCGGCGTCTTTGACATTGAAACGTGGGTGAGGAAATCACTCGTCTCTCCGTAGTCTGTTTGATACAGTTGAAGTGAATCAGAGAGTAGAAGCAGCGCTGGAACAAAAGCCGTGCTTGTCAAATCACTCAGCGTATTTAAGCTTTTTAACATTGTTCTTTTCTCACCACATCTCCAACATGGAAACTATTTTAATTCTTTGGTAACACTTTATAATAACCGTCATTTATAAATGGTAAATTGACAGTTAATTAAACTTAGTTAATAGTTATTTTACTGTTAAAAATGAAAGGATAATTAATAATGTTTACTAATTATTAGTATAGTTTATGTTATTTTAACTGTTTATTGTTGCACACATAACATTTTATATACTATATATATAAATTTCTGTTCTGTTAATGGTTAAGATATTATTTTTAAACTTTAAAGAAATTGTTTGTAAAACATCTATAAAATTACATAGATAGATATTTGAAACACTTTGTTAATGGTTAATAATTGTAATAATCGTATATAAATATTATTTGGATGCTATTATAAAGTTACAATTGATGATAATAATACCTTGTTAAATGGTTAATAAATACTTTGTAAAGCATCTATAAACATTTTTAGATTGATAGTTAATATTTTGTCAATGGTTAATAATTTTTTTCTGGTCCATCTATCTATGTAATGTTTATAGATGTTTTACAAATGATTTCTTAAAGGTTTACAAATCATTTGGTAATTATTAACAAATACTTCATATATTATATAAAATATTATAATGTGTACAACAATAAACTGTTAATAAATAGTTTACTAATGTAATCAGAGTGCAATTTTTATTGTCTCCTATCAGCTATGATATAATATATAATTTATAAACTTATTATTTCATATTACACAGAAATGATAGCATTACTAATAATTATTAAACATTATTAATTATCATTTTATTGTTTATTAACAGTAAAATAACCAAGTTTAATTAATTATCAATTTACCATTTATAAATGACGGTTATTATAAAGTGTTACCAATTCTTTTTACCTTCTTTTTGTACAGACCTGTTTGTGCTTTGCGGTGACCAGGTTGATGGTACATCTGCGACACATACCATGTAACCGTGGCAACTGAGGCTGCAGTCCAGTATGCAGCACGTCATCCCCTTTCTTGACCTTTCCTGCTGTCTAATAAAAGCTAAATGTCCAACATACTCTATGAATTTAAAAATATATATATATACTGTGCAGAAAAGATTGAAATGAGACATAAGATCATTGTAATAATTACTCATTCTTTATCACGTCATTGATTCTTTGTTGATTTGTGGCTTATTTTATTCAGACAGGTTTATTAATGAAATGGTAAATTATAAATTACAGTCTTAGTATTTCTTTGTATTTTTATTCGTTACCCTCATAATGAGTAAACATGTCTCTAAGAGACTAAAGTCAGTTTTGATCAGTGTGGTTATGTTTTCACCAGTCAGTCTTCACTTTCTGTTCACCCCGGTCACCAGAGGCTCTTTCACTCGTTGGTGGTTTGCTGTTAAAGGGGAACAATAGAGAAGTACTTGAGCTTGTGAAAAGTTGTGCAATTGAGACAAAATAACTGTAGTGATGTCATCAGGTTATCTTGGTTTGAGTTTGGAGATTCAAACATTTGAAAGCATCTATAATCAAGATTTTTGTATGCATTAAATGGCTATCTGCAGAATCTGCAGCTCATTGCCTAGGGAGGAGGTTGGTGTGGATGAGTGGATCAAAAAATACCAGACTTTCATCCAGGAGACCGGCGCTGGTGTCCCGTGCGAAACCAGAAGTCAACATTGATTTATTTTCACGCAACTTCCATACTTAAGTAACGCCACTTCCGGTGTTATTTTAACCCAAACCATGATCTTTTCCTGAACCTAACCAAGTAGTTTTTGTCATGGAACTTCCATACTTAAGTAACGCCACTTCAGGTGCAATGTAACTTAACCGCGACTTTTGCGCAAACCTAACTAAGCACTTTTGTCGCCTAAACCTAACCAAGTTGTTTTTTGTGAAGACAGAAGTTTATTTTGAAAAGCCTGGAGCGGAAATTGACGCTGGACATTTGTAGAAAAACCCCGGAAAAATGACGAATAACTCTTCGTAAGATATCATACGAACCGTTATATGAGAATACGTTGATTATTTTAATTAAATACAGACAGATATACTTTACGCTGCCATTTAGTTGATGGTTTACCATTTGTAATCTACACTTCAGTTGTGTGATGTCAGACGACCGCTTCTTTGTGAAGTCAGGGTAGATTGATTCACCCCGATTTTAGAAGTAAGAACTCCAACTTTAAGTGGCGTACCATTGTACTTTTTTTACTAGGAGGTCGAAAATTTTCTAAATCTGAGTTGTCTGGAACGCAGCATTAGAAAGGGTGTAACGAATTATGCCATGTAGTTGCATTATGGGAAGTGTAGGACTAAAAGTCAGGATGTCTCTGCTGGATCTATTTTCTTTAATCTGTCATGTCCCCTAACTTTGTGGAAGTTCAATACTAAATTTTGGGGTCGTGCGTAAATAATGAGCCGATGATGTAACGGCAGTAAATCTGTTTTAGCAGTCTGACTGCTCAAGATGGAATAAAATGATGGCTCAACTTCCACATTATGTGAACAAATGGCCGCCGCTGCAGACTGTGGATGAACAGAGAATGGTCACATCATAATAAAACGGCATTAGAGCATTGCTCTGCTTGAAGGACAGAAGCTGCCGCCTCCGCTGGAACCTTAATTCAGTTAATGTTATGGAATAAATGGGTGGCAGCTCCTTGGGTGTCTTCACCTTTATTAACCTAGCTTCACTCTGCATCACGTGACGCAACCGAACGCAAGAAGAACTTGCACTTGTCCCGATGATCTGTCTCCACCCAGGCAATCTGCTGGCACCGGGGAAGATGCCACAGTGCATTAGCAGCAGTGTGACGGCATGTGGCGGCTCAGTGTGTGAAAGCCCTCCTCAGAGAGCCCCCACAGGGCCACTGATACCCACAGTTGCTAACAGCTTTTGACTTGCAATTAGCCGGCCAAGTTTATCAGCAGCAATAGCCGCAGGAGCTGCAGCGGCACTGCAGCGGCACTGCAGCTAGGGCACCTTTTTCAGTGCGTGCGCGTGTGTGCGCGTGGCTTCAGGGCAGAAGGGAGTACATGTCAGGCAGATGTTCTCGACTCCACACACAGCCTGTGATTAATCAAGGTGGCTGGGGTCATTGTGTTGAGTTACTTCTTCTTCTTCTTCTTCTGCCTTTTGTAACTCGCTTCATACAGATAAGACTGCACATGAGCAGACAGAACAATAACACACAAAAACTGGATACCGTGGCGGCCCATAAGGTCAAGCCCTATAAAATTGCATTAACCGAACCAGAGGGAAAGACTGTCATCTTAAGAAGTACACCCACCCACCCGCCCTCTTTCCCCCACTCTGGCCTGTCTGCATGGAGCGGGAATTATATTACCCAGACCTCCTCCCAGTTATGATGAATCCCCAGCCCTGAGAAGACTGGCCAGCCCGACCTCCATTTGCGGGAGATTAGATCCTCTGATTACAATGCCAGCTACCTCCCACCACTAGATAAATCTTCGATGCGAGCCCAAAAGCAAAGCCCTCCAGTCCCATTGCAGTTAATAATTTAGTGTTAGAGGGGGACAAGTATTTATGATAATTCAAATGGAGCTGGAGATTTTTGACTAGATGGGAAAGCTAAAGAATGGCTTTAAGTTAAAAATGGCATTTTCTCTCCGACTTAAATTTAGAAATGTCCATATATTGAATTCGGCGTCACACATGATATCACATTACACGAATGTCTCGTGAAGGCTGAATATGTTTATTAATGTGCCGCGTAGGTGTGACTATGAATTAAAGTTCATTTGAAATGTCACACCGCCGTCAGCCTTCATATTAAATGAATTATGTGTTTGCCTGAAAGCTTTTGTTGGCATATTATGTGTCTGTATAATTGTTCATAGATCATTATGCTGCGAATGGGCAGGAGAGGTGGTGAGGTTAGGACGTGGTTTGCATGCCTAATTTGCGCTGTACATGCTTAACAAACGCTGGGTTACTTAGAAGCACTAATTTGACGGCGTAAACAGCCCACAGCCAGTAAGCATTGTGTACAGCAGTGATTCTCAGCACTGAGCCATCAAGGCTGGAGAGCCTGCGGGGTTTTTCAGTCGGACCAAACACAGCGGCAGCTGATTTTCACTGATTCGTTCCACGTCTGTGTTTAAAGCTGCTGTAGTGTTTGGATGGAGTGAAAAACCTGCGGAGTCAGTGGCACCAGCCCTGTCTCCTAAAAATTATGTTCCCATACATAAAACTGCGTTGTTGATTTGCGTTTCGAGGGAAATGTATTTTGTAGAGCTGCAACGATTAATCAATTAGTTTTTAATCGCCAACTATTTTGATAATCGGTTTGAGTCATTTATTCAAGAAAAAAAGTCTAAATTCTCTGATTCCAGCTTCTTAAATGTGAATATTTTCTGGTTTCTTTACTCCTCTATGACAGTAAACTGAATATCTTTGAGTTGTGGACAAAACAAGACATTTGAGGACGTCATCTTTTGGGAAACACTGATCGACATTTTTCACCATTTTCTGATATTTTATAGACCAAACAACTAATCGATTAATCGAGAAAATAATCAACAAATTAATTTTCAATTAAAATAATCATTAGTTGCAGCTTTAGTATTTTGTTGCGGATTACATTTGTTTTTGCAGTATCACAAATATGTTTGGGGACATATCATGCTCATTTTAGAGTTCATACTTGTATTTAGGGATTCTACTAGAACATGTTTACATGCTTTAATGTTCAAAAAACACATTATTTTTCTCATACTGTCTGTCTGAATATACCTGTATTCACCCTCTGTCTGAAACGCTCCGTTTTAGCGCCTGTCTCTTTTAGAAGCCCAGTCTGCTCTGATTGGCTTAACAGAAAAATATAGTGCAGCTTTGCAAAGGTAGTTCTCAAGCTGAGGGCGGTATATTGTAATGAGCCTGCATGTGACGTAGGAAGGGGAGCCAAATCTGTATGGCTTGTTGAATCACATGTTTTCTGATCTAAACTGTCCACAAAAAAATGACTGAAAAAATTAGCTTTTCATGAAATGTCCCTGTTAACATACAGTTATTTTACCCACATTGCAAAGACAATACTCAGCATTTTCTTACTTATTCCTAGTGGTATCCAGTCAGATAGTTTCTGTGTGATATGCGTAGGTTTTTGAGACATATCAGAGTCTATTTATTCACTAAATACGGAGTTCATGGGTTATCCTGCCCAAGATATTGTTTCTGGTTACTGAGTTGAGTTTTTCCAATATCAGAGACGGATATATCTTTTTTTTGTATATTTATTCATTTGGGTGAACTGCTTCTTTAAGACCAAATGAAAGTATTGGGAGAGATGAATTTATGTGCCCTAAACTTTCACATCATATCCAAATACCAAAGAGATCCTTGCTTTATATTTGCTCTGCTGAATTGTCAACCTTGAAATGCTCAGTGATGAATTGTGGCGCCGACAGCTGCATCCATACTGTGCTGTATATCATCACACATCACTTAGATCCTCTGCCACCAGCGTGACCATTACCATATAGATGGTCTCTGACTTCTGACCCTGATCTGTCCTAGGTGTCCATGAATTGTGACTACGTGTTCGTCAATGGGAAGGAGACGCGGGGATCCATGAACGCAAGGGTTATCTTCAGCTACGAGCACCTGAGCGCGCCGCTGGAGCTGACCGTCTGGGTGCCCAAACTTCCCCTGCAGGTGGAGCTTTCTGACAACAATCTGAGCTTCATCAAAGGCTGGAGGGTTCCAATTCTGCCCGACCGAAGGTGAGCCTCAATTAGCACGCATTGCAATGTTATAGGGAAATTATAGTTTCATGCAGCTTGCATCTTATTTTTATAGCTTTGGCCATCATTCCCATCTGTAATTACAGCGTTGTACTCACCAAGTTAACTGCTGAGATTTGGGAACATCACTGAGGACGGGGCAAGAAACATGAGATCAGACAGGTTATAAACAAACCCCCAGATTAGCCAAACTTATTTAGAAGAAAGGTGAACTGTAAAATTATTACCCAAACTGTCACAGCTCATCACAGCTCACTGGCCGACTTCCTGCCTCAACTTTGACCTACAGTAACAACGTATTCTCATACAACGGTTCGTATGATATTTTATGAAAAGTTATTTCTCATTTTCTGTGTGCTCTCCTACGAATGTCCAGCAACACGTGTCAATTTCCGCACATTATATGCATGCAATCTTTTCAAATTAAACGTCTGTCTTCTCAGGAAACAACTTGGTTAGGTTTAGGCAACAAAACTACTTAGTTAGGTTTATGAAAAGATCATGGTTTGGGAGAAAATAACACCGGAAGTGGCGTTTCTTAAGTACGGAAGTTACGTGACAAATAAATCAACGTTGACTTCTGGTTTCATACGGGGTACAAACAGCTGTCTCCTGGGTGAAAGTCTGGTGTTTTTAGACCCACCAATCCACCCCGAGGCGTTTGTCGCTCTTTATACCTCCTGGTAAACGATTACATGGATTACATATAAATTGATTTTGTGGGATGTATATGAATTATCCATCCATATATCCATTCATATATCCGTCAGGGCTCAGGACGTGTCGTCGTCCCAGTGACGATAGAAAAATGCATTTGGGATGCAGTTAACTTGCTATCGCCATGTCCAGGGAACAAACCCAAATTTTGGGAACAACAAATCTGTGTTGAAATCGGCAGAACGAGAGCTAGTTAACGTTAGCTGCTACATGCAGAACCGTGCTGACTACCGGCTGCTAACAACTAACGCTAACTAGGTCTCGTCCTGGCGATTTCAACACGGGAGTTTCCATTGATTACAATATGATGCATCCAGGCTCTACTCAGTAAAAATGAGTAATAGGCGAATGTTAAATTAAATTCAAACGTTATCATGATGGGTTCATGAGGACAGCCTGATCAATACCATCCTGTGACCGTGACATATGAACTTAAAAAAATAAAACCCAGGCTGTAATAAACCATAGTTTTACAATAATAGTATGTTTCAAGGGAGCATTCTTTTTCCTAAATATACCCTACGGTAAAAGCCAACAGAGCCAGGATGCATTAGGTGCAGTATAACTTTTTTTTCTTTGTATTTTTGTACATGATTACCAGAGGACTCATTATCCAAAGAGCATGAAACCCTGCAGTGTTAGACATTAGAAACTCAAAAGCAGCCCAGCTTTCTCTCTCTCTTGTTATCCAGGATTTTATGTGAAGTTGCTTGTTTTGCTCCAATTAGATTCTCAGGCTCAGGTACACAGCAGAAATGTACCCTGCAAAATGAGGCTCTCAAGTGCAAATTGATCTACGAGGTTGTCATGTTTGTGTCATACCCATCTGAACCCATTTTAAACAACAAGTCCAAGACACAGGCTTAATTTGACTTTGGGTAAGTACGCAGAAAGCTTTTCAGAATGCATATTGGTTGTACCTTCAGATGGATAATGATGTTTTTGGGCTAACAAGCAGGTAATTTGAGGTGTTACTCCGAACTCAAAATGATGGTCAGGGTTGTTGTAGCTGTTTTTCCAAGAACTTGCCACAGTGTTGATGCGGTAGCACGGCCATGTAGTACATGTCTATATTTACTTCATTAGGATATTCTCATTCAGCACATGGTCTCTGAATATACATCTCTACAACGGAATAAGGAATCAGACATCTTGGCTTTCATGTCAATATTATACAATAGAAGCTTTTGTCGATAGGAGGAATCCAGCAGGCAATAAAAAATAAATGAGCTGTTAGAAATATAACACCATTAGATGTGGAAAAAAATGGCACCGGTGGGAGATTAAGGTTGTTTGGAGGCAGGACCTCGATGAATAATGTGGTCTTAGGTTAAGGAACCTGGGCTCATTAGAATATTCCAGCATTCTTGTCATGCATGGAGCCGTAACAAACAGGCCCACAACCCTTCATTTAGGAAATGTTTAATGGGAGCATTAACACTCACGCGGGTGGCTGCTGTCGTCGCTGCTGGAGTACATCACAGTAGACCAAATCCATTTCTACCCAACCTGAATACAAATGGGTGTTTAAGGAGTTGTTTGAAGAATTAACGTATTTCAAATGACCTAGAGTGCTTGGAAAACATCTTGCATAGCCTCATTTTTCAAATATCCCCAATGGGCTGTAACAGGCTATAGGTGGTATATTTTTATGCCTCCGCGCCGGAGGCATTATGATTTTGGGATATCCGTACGTCCGTAGTATTCTCATGAATGCGATATCTTAGGAACACCTGGGGGGAATTTCTTCAAATTTGGCACAAACGTTCACTTGGACTCGAGGATGAATTGTTTGGATTTTGGTGGTCAAAGTTCAAGGTCACTGTGACCTTACATCCATCCCATTCTCGTGCGATGGATGGTTCAAACAAACCCAGGACTTTCAAACAGGAGAGCGGTGTTCGTGTCACGTGTGAAACAAAAGGTCAACGTTGATGTATTTTAAGGTATGTAACGTTAGTACGTCGCTGACGTAACGTAGCATAGTTATAGGTTACGTGACATTGCGTAACGTTACTACATTGCGTACGTAACATAGCCTACTTAAGAATGTAACAAAAATACTTATTTTAAACCAAACCACCAAATCTTTTTCTAAACATAACCAATTTTTTTTTTTTGCCTGAACCTAAAGAAGTTGTTTCCTGTGACAACGGAAGTTTATTTTGGAAGAGCAGATTATGCATCATTTGGAACCAAAGTCCGTGCAGTAGTGATCAGGCGGTGGAGCCGTGGTATCGAGGTCACCCGCCAGAACCTAAAATGCAATCAGCCTTTGAATTGTACTGGTTGTTTCAAGGTAATTGGTGTGTTTTAAAGTGTGTTTCTGAATCTCTACAAATCTTCCAACCCAATTTCTATGCGTGTAACTTCCCCTTGTGCCTTCAGGAAAATCAAAGACCCCTTGTGAGCTATTTCAGGTTGCTATGATTGCCACACAGCCCGGCCAGAGAATTCATTTCACTGCAGGTGCAGCATTTGTTTTCTTGCATGCTGTCATTTGGATTTACTGGGGGAATGTAATTTTACTTTTCCCTGTAGTTCTTTGCAGCATCAGGCAACTGCAGACAAAGACAGCTCCCATCATTCTCGATGGTGCCCCATGCAGCCTATTGAAGCTGCTGATACTGATACTGACTGGCCTTCCCGCAGGACTCTTTGTGTTTTCAGTGAGATTTCTGGTGGTGCTGTTGGACATATCTTTTGATGTATGCGATATATCATTTTGTTTGTTGTTCTGTTGCCTGATGCATGGTTGTAGCAGTATCACAGCAGGCTGGGTGTAAGCCTCAGTGTAGCTTGCACTTCTATTTGAAAAGATATTTTACTTCACAGGAAATAGATCAATTTTTGCTTACGTTAGCACCTCTTGATTGATCGATTCAGTAGCTTTTGTAATCATCTCATTTCAGGGTGATTGTACTTGTCAAAGTGTCCATGAATCACTTTGGAACAAGTCCTTCACAAAAAAGCACATATATTGGCCACATTTATCACATGTAATAGATTCACATATTGTGTGGTTTTCCAGCCCGGTCTCACCAGATAGCGTATGAATGACATGGCAATTTGTAAGTCATTTCACGAGCAATAATAACGCCGTTCTTGCTGTTGCCGTGTCATTTCACTCCATGTAGTCAGTACTGACTGCAATGTAAATGCACCCATGTAAATATGCTACGCTCAGAGCTAGTGACGTAAAATAAAAAATGAGAGCGACTGCTTATGGTGGACGGGACGGGAAGTGGATGGGTCCAACAAACACCAGACTTTTAACCAAAAGTTGTTGAGTTATTTTGAAGGGACATTACTGATGTGTTTTCCGTACTTATGTTACGTTGTTTACGTACTTATTTTGAGCCCAACCATGATTTTTTCCTAAACCTAACTGCAGGCGTTATCGTAGTTTTGTTTCCCAAACATAACCGTGACTGTTTCACGGTAATAATATGGTGTATGAATGACGCAAAAAGCCTAAAATGCATTCTCATGACACATGGAACGTCCTTAAACATGTCATGCTATTTATACGCCTTCCCATTAGATCAGGTTGGGTTTTCAGATATTTTCACATGTTAAATGTAAGACCTCACGTGTGAGTTCCACTCCCCCGCTTGTTCTGGAGCTTTCGACAGTATGACACGGTCCTCATCAGTAGAGTGAGTTTGCGCAGTTGCCATAGAAATGTAAATGTTTCCTTGATTCTGTGCACCTCTAGGACATTGGATATTTCACTTGGTTTTGTCAGGAACAGGGATAGTAAGAAAGTAATGGCAACCCAGGGGTTGAAGATGCTGACCATGCAATCACAACTTCCCCAGGTGGAGATTTCCCCTTCCCCATCCCCTCACTTCCTGTCAGCTCTCCTTTTTAAAAAAATAAATCCCCCCAAAATGAGCATTTTTCATTTGGAATATACTGTATTTTATATATGACATTTCACACATGAAAACATGTATTTCATATGCATAGTTTTTGTTAATCGTACTCCCAATTAGGGAGAAACAATATTTTGGTAGCAAGTTGATGCAAAAATTCTGAAAACGTGACGATGCATGTTTTTCTACAGTACCACAGGTACTGTGGGTACCGTCAGGGCTCAAGACTAATGTCGTCCCGTCGTCCCGGTGATGATAGGAAATGCATTTGGGATGCAGTAAACTCGCTATCGACACGTCCAGGGAACGAACCCAAATTTTGGGAACAACAAATCTGTGTTGAAATCGGCAGAACGAGAGCTAGTTAACGTTAGCTGTTAGCTGTGCTGTGCTGTGCTGACTACCGGCTGCTAACAGCTAACGTTAACTAGCTCTCGTCCTGGCAATTTCAACACGTGAGGTGCCATTGATTACATTATGATGCGTCCAGGCTCTACTCAGTAAAAATTAGTAGTAGGCGAATGTTAAATTAAATTCAAACGTTATCATGATGGGTTCAAATGTAATCTTATAAAATGTAGTTTTTGGTGAGAAACTTGAGTAAATCCAGTTGTTTGAAGGAGATGTTCTCACAGCATTGTAAAATAGATAATAGAGAGGGAATTATGACCTGTTTAACTTCCAAACAAAAACCAGTATACAAATGGTAATAAAGGAGTGGATGTTGAAGTACATGGGATTCATTGTTTTACTTTTGATTTGTATTGGTATTGTGATATCCACACACTACTAGCTATTATTGTGTTTAGACTCAAACCCAAAGTTTAGAACTTGGGACTTGAACCTGAGTGTCAAGACTTGAAACGTCTTTTTAACTTACAAAACAACAACCTGGACATCTGCCATTAACAAAACAAGACCACTACCAACAACTGCCAACTGGCAAACTCTACCGTACCAAGACGCCAGGCAGACAGAGAATGAACAGACAGCAACAGGATTTACGAGAAGTCATCTTAATTCTGAGGAACGCCAGCACTTCCAATAGCGCTGAGATAGCAGGATCTATTTGTCTTGACCTTGGTCTTGTTTGTTTGCAGTCATTATGGAGTGCTGTGGAAATGAATTAGACAATGTTTGCACAGGCCTCACAAAGCACTGTAAATAATACCTCAAAGTAAGAACTCCAATGCAATATTATGTAGCTCGTTAGTCATCTCAAACACACTCCAGTTACACCAAATCCTGATGATTAACTGCATCAGACTTTGCTTCATTTTGTGATTGTTGGACTGAATTATTGTCTTTTCATTAACTCCTCTCAATCCTCCCATCGCTCAGTCTATCCTGCTTATTTTCCTCCTCTCACAAGCGCTCCGACTCTCCTCTACGCAACCTCTAACCTCCCACACTCTCTACCTCGCCTCCTTAGCTCTTTTATTTTCCTTCCTGTTGCAGTCTTTCCATCCTACATTCCTTCACTTCTGCAACGTGACACATTGCGAACCTTCATGCGCAGCAAGGTCTCTTGGCCTGCAGTGGGCCTTTGTTACAGTGCAGCAGAATTGCTCACTGGCTGCATTATCCAGCAACATGCTCTAAAAAAGGAAAGAAAGTGTAATCGGGCGGGCAGCCCGTGTGCACTGAAGCTTCAGCTTGTTCGGTTGTATCAGAGACTCTAATAAGAACAGACAATATTCTTCTCGGGGAGAAAAAAATATCAACCTTATTTTCAGGTACAGACTCAGGAAGGTAAACTTTCTCTGACCTGAGCCAAGAGTTGTGAAACTCCTTGACAGACAGAGTCTTAGTGTCTCATCAGGTTTTTCCCTCCCTTTAACTGATCGAGTAACTGAGTGTCTGCTGTGGAGTTAACTCACTTACCAAAGAACAACAGCAACTACACTACCTGAAGCTACACTGTCAGTCTCCAACACACAGAGCACCATGGTACCGAGTCCAGATGGAGTCCAGGCCACAGAGATAAATGCATCATACCTAAGATCAGTTTTAGCTTCCAGTTTCCCAGTTCAGTTCAATCTTTCTGTATTACATTACTTTTTAAGGTGATTAAAAAAACATCAGGCTACTGTATTTTATTAGGTTTCTGGTTTACGGTTATTTAGGCACTCACAATTAATTTTTTTTTTTTTAATTGGGGGACACATGACATTTAAAAAAAATAGACACAGCAGAGGACTGGCTGTCCTGATTTAAGTCCCTAATGTTTATTTCTTTCACACATATAAAAAGACAGTAAAATACAATTCACACGAAAGGAAGATAAAATATGTGTGAGGGTGTTGTAGAAACATATAATGGCCTATATTAAAATCACACCCCAAGGACATACAACAGGTAAAAATAATACCATGACGAAAATCACCAGTACATTTTAAATATTAGTGTTCAAAACATTTCACATATAAAAATATAGAGTGTAAAATGTAGGAGTCAAGTTAAAAATATTAATAATGCAAACAAGCAGGAGTAATTGCCATATTATACTTTATATGACAATAATGATAATTGAAAACAGAAATTTATTTTTTTCTTAGTTTTTTACTGTAATTTCACTTCCCGTGAATAAAAAACTGCAATGATGCATATAGTCTAAATTTAGCAAAACAAATCTTAAAGGACATGCATACTGCAGGTATGCAACTTAGAATTTGAGACCGAATCCATATGAAAGATTATTGTAATCCACAAATGGCTAAATTGCTGCAGTAAAACCAGGTTGTTGCAGCTACATGCTAATTTTAATAGGAAGGAGGTTACGTATTCACCAGCGTTGGTATGTTGGTTTGTTGATTTGTTTGTTGGTTGTCCGTTTGGAGGAAAACTCCAAAAGTCCACGATGGATTTGAATGAAATTTTTTGGAGGGGTGGGGTGTGGCACAATGAACAATCCATTAGATGTTGGTGGCGATCCGGAACATGATCCGGCTTCGGGATTTTTTTTCGGGGGCAGCAACGTACATGAAACCTGCCTTGGCGGAGGTCTGCGTTCTCCAAGTGCACTTCTAGTGTTGTTATGCTTTCGCACTGGCGACAGCCGTGTCCAACCGTCCGTCCG
>CAKALU010062014.1:1929-39599 GCA_916700995.1 Hozukius guyotensis
AGCTCGCACGCTTACGTCGTGTGGAAGTCAGAGGTAAACTTTATTACAACTTTGATTTTCAGTGCAGTGCATGCTTTTTCTGTGGTTTTAATTCAGTCATCCTGCAGGTGATGTGTGTCACAGTTTTTTGCAGTGAAGATTTGAGAAAACACCTGTTCACCACTTCTTCAGTAAGTTATTAAAGGGACTGTTTGTAAGAATCAGACATAAATCGTAAACCAGGAAGTAACTTAAGTTACACCACTTCCAATGTTATTTTAACTCAATCCACAATATTTTCCTAAACCTAACTAAGTAGTTTTTGTCACATAACTTCCGTACTTAAGTTATGCCACTTCTGGAGCCCTTTTAACCCAAACCACGATCTTTTCTTAAACCTAACTTAGTGGTTTTTGTCACGTAACTTCCATACTTAAGTTATGCCACTTCTGGAGCCATTTTAACCCAAACCACGATCTTTTCTTAAACCTAACTTAGTGGTTTTTGTCACGTAACTTCCATACTTAAGTTATGCAACTTCCGATGTTATTTTAACCCAAACCACAATCTTTTCCTAAACCTAGGTAATTTTTGTTACGTAACTTCCGTACTTAAGCTGCTTCCTGGTTTATTTTAACCCAATAACTTTTCATAAAATATGATATGAACCGTTGTATGAGGATACGTTGTAGCGTGTGCCCACACAAACCAGCCTGTTGCTATTTCGTACACTTTCAAAGTAATTTACCACCAGATAGTGAATATTTGGGCATTCACTAGTATCCTGCTCTACCAGCTATCTAAAAAGCTCTACCAGTATAGTCTTACACTGATCTGTTAAGCAAAAAGTTTGGCCTTTCTGTGTCTGCAGTTGCTCATTCCTTAAAGGGACTGTTTGTAACTTTCAGAAATGCGGTCTGAACAGCGTAGCCACACGCGAGCGCGCATATGCGAGCGCGCCTGGGACACCGACCCGGTAGATTTATACGTGTAAAAAGATACAAACAGTCCCTTTAAAGTGCTCCCTTGATTTGAACTATACACCATGCAACTCTTTATGACAGCTCCCTGGAATAATTTGAAAAAAGCAATCAGCAGACTTGTGCACACTGATTATTATTTCTACCAGAAGCAGTGCAAACCTTCCTGCATGCCAGAAGACACATCTGCTGAAAACCTCTTTTCAGCACTCTGAAAAAATGTTTTATTCTTGGACACAGAGCTGGAATTCCACTGTGTTCTGAATCAGACAGCATGACTTGAGGTGTGTGTGTGTGAAGATGGTGGAAGATTTATGGGGTTTTGAAGAAGGAAGTGTTGACCCCGCGTTGACATCTGCACCTGGAAGCTGTCCAGTATCAAACCACTACGAGTGGTGTGTGTTGCCCAAGGGCACGTGGGTAATTAACTGGGGGGAAGAGGGCTTCACTTCTTCTACCTGGATTTTGGCAGGACTGAGTGATGAAGTTACACGATTGGTCAGCCGAGTGTTTCCTTATTGGCCGTTGCTCTTTCAAAAATGAAAACAGTCTTTTACGAAAATGAGCCTGTCTAGCGCG
Source organism: Hozukius guyotensis (assembly GCA_916700995.1). Classification (NCBI taxonomy): domain Eukaryota; kingdom Metazoa; phylum Chordata; class Actinopteri; order Perciformes; family Sebastidae; genus Hozukius; species Hozukius guyotensis. The sequence goes on from CAKALU010062014.1 coordinate 3,468, forward strand.
ACGCGTCCGGCTCACGAAACTTGGACCAAGCTGTCAAACTAGGCAATCTAGTTCTAAAAATGAAACAAGATTCAGCAGCGGCATCGCCTATGTCACGCTTTTCAGTAGTAGATTTTGGTGGATTGTTTAGACGCAATAACAGAAAGTTTGCGAGCAGGCTGCCATGTTGTTTCCTGTTTGAAAACTAGGGACCAATCAGATGCATTCAACGAGAGGGTACGTCACCGCCGGACCTGGGACATGTACCGCTGGATTTAACATTAGAGACATGACCACTGACTATTTGTCTAACAATTTAGCCAAAAATTCGCAGACTGACCGTACACGGTCCAGACATATACTCGGAGTCTTGTTCCCATATGTTTTCAGTCATTGTGAAAGTCACAACTTACATGAAACTCTGGTGTTTTTTTGACAACAGCCACTGCTGCCATTTTGGACTTCTTATTATATTCATAATATTTAATTGTTCAACACAGGCCATTTGGGTAGAATATGACAATAGAATAGAAATGATTGTGTTTTACTTTTGTACGGCACTTTGTAGGCGGACGTTTTTACTGGCGTCGGTAGTCGCTTTCAGTCCAAAATGGCGGTAGCTTCTCTTTGGCGTAGCTCTGCCGCCGGACGCTGACGTTGCAATGGAACGAAAAACTGACTTTCACTTCTTGGCAATATACATTCTTTGGTTGAGTTGAGCAGCCCTGGTGGACATGTAGCATTGGATTTAACATTATAGACATGACCACTGACTATTTGTGTAACAATTTTAGCCACAAATCCACAGCCTTACCGTACGCGGTCCAGACATAAACTCGGAGTCTTGTTTCCCTGTGTTTTCAGCCAGTGAGAGTGAGAATCACATCTTACACAAAAGTATGGGAAAGCTGATGAAAGGATTAAATAAATCCAACGAAAGTTTTTGCCTCAAAATCCCTTTTTTCCCCTCCCACTGTTGTCGTCATTGAGCTTTTGTCTTCATATAGGCTTCAAATTGAGTGTGAAATAAGCGTAAGGCAGCGTATGAAATCTTTACCAAAACATACTTGGGCGACTTAGTTTGGCACGAGGCCACATGCACTGGTGAGAAGGTTTGATGATTTCCCTGCTTCTTGTGTGACCTCAGTCGATACGTGTCGTGCTTGTCTTTCCACGCCGAGTGTGTACGTGCAGCGGCGGCAGTGTGTGATGCGAAGGACTTAAGGCCACATGGCCCGGGACTCGGTTCTCACGACTGCGAGTGGTCACAGGGTCAGAACCATGCGGCCCTCAAACAGCTCTCCCATCATTTCCTATTACAAAGAGCAGCTCCAGCTTCACACAGGCACGCATCCACGCTCTCCTCTCCTCCCTCTCTTCCTCCTCTCTGACATGTCGAGGAGCTCTCACTCAGCAGAGTTTCCCACCGCTGCAGCTCTGTTTTCCATGCCGCACCCCCCACCTACCGAGGAGAACATGAGGCCATCGGTTTGGAGTCATTAGCACAAGCTGGACCATGAAGTTATTGCACCTCAGAGTGTTTGTAAAAATACCGAGCTCCAAGAAGTGTTGCTGGTCTGCTGGGAGGTTTCACGCACTGTTTGGTGTGAAGTGAAATCCTGGAATGAAGTGTAAACAAAGACTTTGTGTTGGGAATGTGGCAGATTTTAGATTTAGTTGCAATGCGCTTTTTTTTTTTTCAAATGCAAACTGAACTCAGATATCTTGAATTAAGGAAAAGATGAGATTTGCGTGATGTTTTCCCACGGCTCTGTCGATAACGAAAGATTTGAAAGGTTATCAGTGGGAGTTTGGTCCAAATCGGGGTGATAGTAGAGGAGCAAGCGTTCCATCTGAGTTACAAAACTATTTAATTCTGTCTCACTTCCAGTTTACACTTTGCGACCCACTGGGGGTGTGTTTCTCCATGTTGCAATTGACACTTAAAGGTGCAGTGTGTAGCATCTAGCATCTAGTGGTGAGGATGCAGATTGCAACCAACTGAAACTTCTCCCGTGTGCCAAGCGTGTAGGCCGACGCCAAAAATGTGAAAACGCGAATGTCCCTATCTAGTCCCTATCTTGTCCGTTCTGGGCTACTGTAGAAACATGGCGAACTCCGTGAAGAGGACCCGCTCCGTATGTAGATATAAACGGTTCATTCTGAGCTAACGAAAACACAACAATTCATATTTTCAGGTGATTATACAATGAAGAAGACATACTTATACTTATATTATCAATTAAACTGAAACTGTTCATAAATTAAAGGGATAAAACGTCAAACTACCATTTTTTTCCATTTCAAAATGAGACTTAAATAAGCAGCTTTTAAAATAGTTTTGAACTAGTACCAGAATATATTTCGGTCCAAATTTCACCGAACAAAGGAAAAAGCAGTGATAGAAGACTAAATACAGTGTCTACGTTTACGTGCACAAAATATTCCAGTTTTTGCCCTTATTCCCAAAAAGACAATATTCCTACCAAGCTGTTTACATAGCTAATTAAATTATATATTCCACTAACATTTCCATTTACATGCAGCCATGCCTCCTCCTTACATTCCTTAAACCACCTTCTTGAAATTAAAAATAATTATGGAATATTTTGTGCATGTAACGTAGTCAATGTCTGAATTTTATCAATGTAGAAAGACAGGTTTATGTGTAGGTGCAAGGTCATGAATCACAATCTATGTCCAGACGTTTGCTCTGGTTGAGATCCCGCTTTAAATGATTTGCATGTGTACCACTGAGTGTGTGTGTGTGTGTATGTGTGTGTGTGTGTGGGGCAACCTGTGCAGATAAGTCTATGCCTTTTTAAGGAGGGAGACACGGACAGAGAGGCAGAGAGAGAGAGAGAAAGAGTGGAAGGGAGAGACAGAGACAGAGTGGAGATGTAATGGTTTACACAAAAAGCAGCGTCTGACAGTTATATTGGCCATGATTGCTTAATAGCTATTTTTCCACGGTCAGGTTGATGTTGAAAGAACAATGACGCAAAAAGAGAGAAATCTCCAGAAAGTACCCTCTGTGTTATCACAGCAGGAGGGTCAGTGACTGGAAGTGGTTCATCTTGTGGAGCGATTGACTCTAGAGTTGGGCGTCGTGTCAACATGTTTTTTGCAAAATAGGGTTTTTACAGGAACACACTGGAATTTGTGAGTTTAGCGTGTGAAACATACATTAAGCTACCTCTCTGCCAACACCATACTCATATTATATGCTTACACAGACGCACAAGTGCTCGGAGAGGAAACAGTGGTCGGCTAATTTAATCCTGGTTGTTTATGGGGCGCCACAATGTTGACATTGCGCCGTCTATTTTTAGAGCCCACTTACCCTAATGCTTTAGAAGAGGGGCTAAGTGAGGAAAATCATTCCAAAATGAGATCTCGAACCGTTAAAAACACTACAACTATTGCTACTAAATGATTGATCGCGGAGGAATTTAGCGGTGGTTCGGCGAGGTCAGAGGCGACCGACATCCCTTGGTGCCCCAATGTTCGAAAGAAACACAGCAAAACTGCCCTCTTGGATGCCCCTGTGGTAAAACATGATAAAGTGCCCTCTAGGTGCCCTTCCAGTAGAGAAATAATGCCCTCTGCGGTGCCCGTCCAGTGGAGAAAACATGATGAAGTGCACTCTAGGGTGCCCTTACAGTGGTGAAAAGGGGATAAAGTGCAATATAGGGTGCCCTTCTAGTGGAGAAAACATGATGAAGTGCCCTCTAGGGTGCCCTTCCAGGAGAGAAAGCGTGATAAAGTGCCCTTCGAGTAGAGAAAACGTGTTAAAGTGACTCCTAGGGTGCCTTTCCAGTAGAGAAAATATGATAAAGTTCTGTCTATGGGTGCCCTTCCAGTGTAGAAAATGTGATAAAGGGCCCTCTGGGTGCCCTTCCAGTAGAGAAAACATGATGAAATGTCCTCTTGGATGCCCCCACAGTAGAGAAAACATGATGAAGTGCCCTCTAGGATGCCCCTACAGTAGATAAAACATGCAAAGTGCCCCCTAGGGTGCCCTTCAAGTGGAGAAAAAGAGATGCAGTGCACTAATGGGTGCCCATAAATGGAGGAAGTGTGTTGAAGGGCCCTCTTGGGTGCCATTAAAATTAAGAAAACATGATGCAGTGCCACATGCTAGAAAACTTTCTGCCATTTTTATTGTTTCCGCCCCTGCCCCTCTGACAGCCTGAGTCCGCCACTGCTACTAACACATAGTGGAGTCAGAGGAAAAGTGAAGGAAAGGAAAAAAAAAAACGTGTGTGCTTGCTCTGGCCTCTCTAGTAATCTCATCAAGTAAGATAATGTTAGTCGTGAAGACTAAAGAGCTGCTATTAGAGCGAAAGAACTGTTGATCCCGAACTTTATCTGTTTTGATTGGTTTAATGACACCCACGTTGAAACAGTAGGTGGTTATTTCTGTGTTTGCACAAGGCCAATCCCACTTTTCTATTTACTTTGTGCCTTAACCATGGTCATGACAGCTGAGAATTTGGAAGATTAACATTTGGGATTTTCTATTTCTTACTACAGATTAATTTTATTTCAGATAATGGCTCATTTGGCTGCTTTCAGAGCAGCAAAAAATGTTGGAATCACTCTCGTAAAAGCATGTGAAGTGGGGAGAAAACACATAATTTGAGTGTTTATTGAAGTGTCACTATGAGAGCGGTGTCTTCATTCGGAATACAAACACTTAGACTGACAGTTGCTGACATGTTGTTGTCATTCTTCAAATTCTCTAGATGCCGCCGTGATGATTTATGTTTACGCATCGTTGCTGATCTATGTCAGAGTACTCAGAGCTCAGAGAAGAGGTAGAGAAAGACACATGGTCGATTTGTTTGCTTTTGTAGGGTCACTAAATATGTTGTTTTAGCCATGCTAGCGCCACGGCTCTATATAACAATGGTGGTCGGTCAATCAGTCCACCACTTTGGTCCAGACTCAAATATCTCAACATCTACTGGATGTATTGGTGCAAAATTTGGTGCAGCCATTCATTGTGCCCAGAGGATGAACCCAAATGACTTTGGTGATCTGCTGACTTTTCCTCTAGCGCCACCATGAGGTCAAAAATGAGGGAGATGCTGAACTAAATTCATTTACACTTCCAGTAAAAGCCAACTGGTGAAGAAAGACGGGGATATTTCCTTTAACATTTACTACATTCTCCAGTTGGAGACAGTTTGTTGGCTATTGGGTAAAATTTCCTACTCAACATTACTGTGATATATTTTGATGTAATCCCCCACACGGTATGTGAAATATCTAATTAAAATAACATCTGTGCTCCAAGCTTACTCATCCTATAAAAGCATTCTTTCAAGCGTCTGGTATTGTGTTTCATTTATCAGAAATCATGATCCAGCCCCCATGTTTTGTGTCAGTATGAACTGCACATGTTGGCCGTTGCTTATGCTACGAACCATACGAGCCGAGGCGTTGACACGGGTCATGGCTCCCTGCCAACGGTTGTGTGTCCCACATTGAATAACAACAGTGACACATGGTCTGAGCATCGGGAAGAAATGCAGCAGCAAAGCCTCTCATCAGTTAGTTAGGAGGAGAGACTTAGCATTTTGTGAGATTCTGCCCTTTGGCAGTTCTGAGGTCTAGACTGAGGACTAAAGGGTCATCGTGCCTTTGCTGTCAGACACTCATGAAGGATGGCAATTTGATAGAAAAGCCTGTCTCCATCTATATGTACCAAACAGTCAAATTTTGGTGGAGCATTCCTTTAAATCTCAACACTCTTGCTTAGATTTGTTTCCCTTGCTTTTGTCCATCTTTGTTTGTCCATTTTCTGACATTCTCGTCATTGTTTGCTGTAACTTTATTTTGAAATGTCCTCTCTTTGGCTACAACTACCGATTATTTGTCATTACCAATTAATCTGCTGATAATTTTCTTGATTAAATGATAATCATTTGTTTATAAAATATCAGGAAATATTTTTTTAAAAAGTACATTTGAGAAGAATCTGAGGATTTTTGCCAATTTTACATGAGAATAACTTTAACCGATTAATTGATTATTCAAATTTTTAAAAAAGTTGATTGAAAAACGGATTAATTTTCTGCCAATAGACTAACCAATTAATAATTCCAGCTCTTCTCTATATAAAGGCTGTTATTAGTTAATCACAAATACCAAAGAAACAGAAGTCTACCACACTCCCGCTCCCGTACTACGTCCTTCTTTCCTATAGATTCATATTCCCTTCATTGCCACAAAATGAACTAAACATACAGTATATAATTCATACTTTTCACAATGTTCCCCAGTGCATCATCAATCACAAACACTCAGGTATGAGGCAAATCTAACTACTGAATTGGTTCAAGACTCCAATGAAAATCAAAAATAAACCACAAAGAAGCAAGTGACAGGGATACAGAAATTAATTTCTCAGCAGTTGATAGTGTATATCTACAATCTGGATATGTTTCAGTATATTTTTCTCTTGCTTTAGGAAACAGAGAGGCTTGAACTTGTGAACCTAACAGCTATCCATTTTGCCTTTCCTCCCTGATTTCCTCCCTAAGTTCCCTCCAAGTGAGGAGGCTGCGTTGGAAGAACGAGACCTTGATGGTTCGACATCTCGGAATGCTCGCACCAAAACACACACTAAAAAACGAATTCACACATTGGACGACTCAGCCAAGGATTTCTCGCAAATCTAGAGATACGGTATTGTGCAGAACGAGTGGACCGTGTTGTAGATCGAGGAGTAGGATGTCCTTGCGCTGTTGCAACAGCTTTAGTCAAAACACTGAAACTGTGATGGAGTACAGGTTGGCTTTCTTGGCTTCCAGCGGTAGTTTCTGATTTGGATCTGTTCACTGTCGTTTTAAAGTCATAGTCTGATCTGCCGGGAGTCAAAGCACCTCTATTCTTGTCTTTATAGGATTTAAAGATCCAAAACACCATTGAACTTGTGGTTTCTTGCTGCTAAACATCCCCAGTTGTGGTACAGATGACCTCTGCAGCATGTTCTCGTCCAGCTCCCCTCCTGGGAGGCGCTCTGGATTTATGAATGTGGGTCTGCACGGGCTATAGTTTGATTATGGTGCTTATTAAGTTTAATGAGCCTGGCTGTTAACATGCACAACCTACTGACAGACCACACTGATTTCTGTTTTCAAGGGGGGATAACAGAAACACCCTGAGTCATACAGACACGGAGTAATATAACACATGGTCTTTCAGCTGAAGTAGTTGTAGCATCTTAACACCATGTAGTGAAATTCCCTTTGATTTTTTGCAAATGCAATTCTCCGTTGTAAACAGGATGGGAAGCTAAAGGTGAATGTGAGTGACTCAAGGTTTCTAAGTAGTTGTGGTAGCTTGGTATGACTACACTAAACAAATGAGACACCAGAAGATACAGTTGGTGGTCTCTATCTCACTACAGTGTTAAGCTGGATTCCTACTTTAAAAGGGGTTATGGCAGTGGTTACAGCAGCCCGGCAGTTAATGTGTAGGATTTGATTTAAAGTTCATTATAAAGTTCCATTATTGGAGAAAATACAAGCAGCCCAAGCTGACCAACTACACTTCTTGCGGTCACCACATGGTATTTCTGAAGATGCCACAGCCCCGATGTGTAGTTCCATTTTAGAGGAGGTGCGTATCAGCGCTGATGTAGCTATTGCGGCAAGACACAACCTGAAATGTATCTTTAGATCCTCATAAAGCCCATTGCTACCACTTGCAAAGGGATAGAAACCTCCAACACGTTTTCACACCAACTCATCACATATTGCCCCTTTGTCACACCCCTTGGCATCACTTTGGGTTCAGGCAACAAAACCACTTAGTTAGGTTTAGGAAAAAACTACATGGTTGGGATTAAAACTGCTACGTTTGTACAGTGAAAATAACACTTAACTTTGTGAACACGGGACATGAACAAACAGCTGATTGTAACGTGAAAGTGAAATCTTCCGGACACGTAGAGCGGCCTCCTGGATGAAAGCCTTGTGTTGGACAAATTTATCACAAATTTGATGACTTTAGACTCGGCTCGGACTCGACTTGGACACCAATGACTCGTGACTTCACTTGGACTTGAGCCATTTGACTTGAAAATACTTGATACCTTCCCCCGAAGCCCAGAAAAAAAAGCATGTTATTTAAAAAGTGCGCCACAAATCAATTAATTTCCCTTCATTTCTTGAATCGACTCACTTCAACGCTACAGTATTCTCACCCCTCAGCAATGAGACGCTTAATGCCCAGATCGTCTTTGTTTGAACCAATCCGACAGCATCCATTCGAGTTGCATGAGAGAACCATGAAGAACTAACTTTACGTTAGTGAGCGCCAGTTGGAAAAAAATGATACCAAAGATGATTTTCCTCACGTAATACTACGCGGTTGTCAACAAAAAATGAATTGCAGTATGCAAAAAGTGTGGGTCGAAATTACAGACAGAGACGCAAATGGCGTTACACTTGGTGAAGAGCGCATTATGACTTGTTTAGGACACAAAACTCAAAGTTTAGGACTTGAGACTTTTGACTTGCAAAACAATGACTTGGTCCCACCTCTGGTATGAATTCACTTCATACTCAAAACCAAGTTTGTAAGTTTCGTAAAGAGGACACATTTTATATTGGCATTTCACGAATCAAAGATTTCTCTAAAGGTCTTTGAATTAATTTGTTCTGAGCGCAGGACAGCACCCTTTTCTTGTTTTGTGCTGTAAAGCAATTTCCCTTTGTGTCATAAAGTAATCAGGCAAAATAACACAGCAGAGCACACAGTATGAAACGCAGTTTAGAGGCCAATAGGATATGACATCAACATTTGCTTCCAATGACATGTAACGAGCACGTAGAGACATGTAGAGACTCCACCATACTGTAATAATGTGTGTGAAAAAATATTTTAAGCTTCTTCTCATTTGTGCACAGAAACACGATACCTAACGGGGCAATTCTTTTGACAAGTTTGCATGATATTCCCCTGAAAAGAACCATATGAAACAGCGGGGTTTGTTTGGCAGTGTTTTGGTTTTTGCAATCTCACATCTCCTTTGGGATGTTTTCTCAACAATGAAGGAAAACGAGAGCAGTTTGAAATAGAGACGGCTGAAAAGTAAACATTAATTTCCGCAGCCAGAATCTCTCTGTCTGGTGCGGATTAAAGCCTCTCCTCCAGTGAGAAAGCAGCGGTGTCCGGTTACTGGTAGTGTGCATGAATGTGTGTGGGAGAGCATCCGAAGGCAGTGGGTGGATGATCTAATTGTACACTTTTCAGTCTTGAGGGCAAAAATGGCCATCGCCTTGTGTTTCTGTGTGTGTGCATTACAGTGACCCCAGTGTCCACTAATGTCCTCTCTAATGTGGTCTGTCATGGGCCAGAGGGAGAGCATGGATAAGATCCTCACATCTGCCACGCCGTGTTAAATTTACAACTTCCCCATTTATGCATTTGTCTCAATCAGTGTAAACTCTGGTGATATGATACTCACACTGGGTTAAAGCGTTTCACAACATCTCCAACACACTCGCTCTTTGTCTAATCTTGGAACAGTAACAGGAAGATAGAGTATATTTAGTGACTCCAGAATTATTTTAAGGTTTTTTTTTGGTTGTAAATTCCCTCCCATGTATTTTGCAAGAAACAAGCCATAAGAAAAGTAGCAACAGCTTATTTTTTTTATCATAATGAGATAAGCAATGGAAATGTGCTTTTTTTTAGCACATTGTTTCACTTCTTGAATTCATGCATCTACTTCCATCCTGTGGCTTGATATTGTCTTTTTCAGGTGCTCTAACAAACAGCTCACACTTTGGTGTCACAGTGTTGCCTTAAAGGGTTACACCGACATTTAAAACATTTCAAAAAAATTGGGAATTTGTGCTGACCTGTGTGGGAATGGAAAGCCGGAGAGTCCAAAATGGAGGCAGCTATCGGAGGTAATTGAATTGCACCACCCACTTTAAGTTAACCCTCCTCTGTCGCCGTATTAATGCTCGGTAATGTTGAGAAACTTGCAAGAGTAACGCTAGATTTTTAAAAAGTATCCAACCAAAAAACCCAGCCCAGTGTTGCCAACGCTTTTCCAAAGAAAGAAGCTAGCAGCACTAGCTCCAAAATTGCTAAATCTAGCGAGAAAGTCACCAAGTCGGCAACACTGACAGTCCGTCCTTTTAGGCCTCCCTCTAAAGCCACGCCCCCAAAATTCAAAGCCACGCCCCCAAAATTATCATGAAGAACGTAAACATATATAGAAAGGAATGTAAACAACGAACATGGCTATTGTGAGTACGCACAGCTGTCTTTGTCTTTCTTCTGTATTTTTTCTTTTGTCAGACCATTTGATTTATTGATTGCTGTCGGGATGTAAAGATAATTTCAACAAATATCACAAAAAATATTTTTTTAAGAACATTACCAACCCTAGCTTTAACCGCTCCACAAAAGAGGAATGTTTTGTTGACATTCATTAGACAGGAGTCGGTGGTACAAATACGTCTTCTGAATAAACTGTGTGAATGTTAGTGTCCAAGCTAATGAGTTTTTAGCAAATTTCATCACTTTGGCGAGCACAATGTTGTCATAATCAATAGAAATGATGGCCAAAACTACAAAATTAATACGTTTTAATGAGCCAGAATTATCCTTTAATTTCTGCAAATTATGAGCAGTATCGAGCCTGAAATCACCACAGTTGACCTGAATGTGAACAATATTAAAATGTTCTACATTATCCATTTAATTTGTTCTGCTGATCTCCAGAATGATATCAATCTAGGGAGTTTTCCTATGCCGACATTTTGCTCAGGGTGATGGATATACTGTACTTTAGGTCTGCGTTTCAGCGATTGTGTGCATGCGTGCAGCAATCAAAGAGGACACTGCATGTTCATATCCGGTCCCGTTGCTGAAAAATGAGCCCAAAGGAATAAAATCCAATAAAATGTTGTTTCTGATTTTATCAAGCTATGCTTTTTTGTCGGTCTGTGTACAGCTTAGGACGTCTTGCTTACAGCCCTCGCAGATGCACTGTAAACTTTCTGTGTTGCTTCCGTTGTTCTACTAAGTCTCCCTTAATTACTTGTATATACCGCCGACCTCGGCGTCATAACTCCCATTTATTACAGAATAAAACAGTTTCACGCTGTATTTAGTGAGGATTAACTGCTCACACATGCAGGATTTAGGCTACTCTGAGAGCTAAGCTTTGACAATTAATACCTGCGAGTGTTTCGTGCATGCATGTGTGTGAGATTTTTACCTCGCTGAAGTGTCTGCTGATCAAATATACCCTCAAATACTTGGAGAACTAGTTTAAATAAGCCGTGGTTTTGGAGTAATTGTGCCTGGTTTGTGTGTGTGTGTGTGTGAGTCTCCTTCAGCGGGGAGGTTTAGGGAATTATTTATTTGGAATTCCAGGTCAGAGCTTCACGCCGAGGCCTCGGGGCTCCTACTGAAAGAAAGAGGGGCTGCTACTGACTGAGTGACCTCCCGACTTCCTCTCCTCTCCTCCTCACCCATCCCTTCACAGAATCTTTCTCCTGTCCAAACCCCCTTTCTTTCTAATCTCTAGTTTATGCTAAATACAGCAAAACCATGAGATCACACCAGCTTGATTTGACGTTCGAGGAAACACAAACCGAGCTGGGATTGCAGCCTGAGTTTTGTTGGACAGGTCCAGCTTCGCCCTTCCAAACTGAAAGCATGCCGCAATTTGTTCTCTGATACGGAGGCTCCTTTGAACTGACCTGCCTGAGGAGCTGAGCTAAATCAGTGTCATCTTTCAAACCGCTGCGTAAATCTCCCTTTTTATAGGCAACTGTTTATGTAGTTTCCACTGAACTAAACTCAATTTCCATCCCAAAAACTAGCCAGAGGATGAATCTTAATGCTTTTGATGACGTCTCAGGCCAAAGTTCAACTTGTAGACAATACAAATCATTATACTTGAGCATGTTCGAGCTCCCAAGAGGATGAATCTGTTCCATTTTTCAGCCAACATGAGCTTCTTTCAGTGTCAACATTGCACATAAGATATCTAATCATGTATTTAGGTTGCCAAGTGCATCGTTTAGACTATAAAACACAAGAAAGTTGGGAAAATTGCCATCATCAACTTAAACGAACGTAACATACTTAACTCACGTATGTCACGTATGAAACAAACTTGACCTGCGTCGGGTACGTAACTATTTAACGTATTTAACGTACTTAACTTACGTCACATTCATTACACAACTTGCACATAATGTAACATGCTTAACATATGTCACATAACATACGTAACCTGTGTCACGTACATAACATATTTAACTTACACGTATGTAATGTACTTAACCTGCGTCACGTCTGCAACATACTTAACTTACATCATGCAAGTAACTTATTTAACTTACATGTACAGAACGTATTTAACTTGCATCATGTATGTAACACACTTAACTTGTGTCACATACTTAACTTATTTAACTTAAGTTAAGTACGTAACGTACTGAACTTACGCACAGAACCAACATACTTTTTTTAATCCAAACCAAACCATGATATTTTCCTAAACCTAACCAAGTAGTTTTGTTTGAATTCACAACGTTAGCCACGTGCATATTGAATAATAACGCTAAAGGGGTACCCAGTGCATTAAAAAGGGACGCCAAGGGGTCCTGACCAAGCGTCCGTGTGTGACGAGTTGGGAGTGAGAACAAGCTGGATGAGGCTTGTTCACACGTCCAGTTCGTTTATGGGAAGATGACAAAACTTGAACCCTTTTGGCTCCGCAGACGCGGAAAGTATAATGTCAGCTTTGGCATTAGCAAAGTCATGAGTAAGCTTCCTTCCTTCCAACACATTCATACTGTGGAGTGTAACTAACAGCCGAATGTTGAACTGGTATGACTTCAAACTTTTGCTGTTGTAAAAAATGATTTTCTATAAGAGAGAGGAGGAGGAATGCAGACAGAACTAAGAAGACAACTGGACATGGTATCCATCAGACTTTCACAATCAACCAAGTGTAACTATCTCCATTGATTTCCCCACAACGAGACACACACAGTGTGTTCACTTCAGAGAGAGACATCTTCTTCCCAGCGTCTTATCTCCTCCCTTCGCTCCTCTTAGCTGCCAGGAGTCACCATTATCTGCTGGGAGACAACTTGGGCTCAAACACTGAATCCAACTGGACTATTTCCAAAACAACACTGATTCGTAACAATGCGCAACATAAACTTTGGCTGCAAACATCTGCTGCAAGTTTCTTTTAAGGGTCAAGAGGTCAGTAGGGTGTAAGGATTAGACGTGAAGTCAGATACTCGAGTGACACGGATGCAGATACTCTATACTTTCTAAATGGATCTACGGCCGCTTGAACATCTGTTTAGCATCGAATCAGACAAATGACAGACTTATGAAAGCAAATCCTTTATCATATAAATATGACTCCACGCCCCCTGAAAAGCAAAGTGATTTAAAGCTGGAGGACCTCTCACCCGGCTCCACGGAGGGAGCGAAACAGAACGAGGCAGCAGGCATTTTAGACACAGCCGGAGCTCTGCGGCTATAAATAGAAAAATAGCTCAGCGGAGGAACACTCAAGTTCCAGAGGAGAGGCAGGGAGAGTCATATCGGTTGCAGGTGTGTGCGTGTGTGTGTGTGTGTTGCGGATTGTGCAGCTTATGCATACAGTATACCTCCAGTTTAAATGTGATGTGTGTAGTGTGTAGTAACAAGTCAGAGGAACGTATGCTTAGAGGTGGTAACAATGTGAGAAAAACACTTCTAAGTATCTAATCAGAAAGGTATTCTAATGGGAATGCTGAATGAGAGTTAGTGTCAGAGTGTTTTAATGCCATCTAGTGGATATTTGACATAACTTCCTCTTATATTGTTCATACAGGCCACCTTCCATCACACATCTTTGCCTCTATATTACACAAAAACAAGAAATTTGCTAAATAAATTATATTTATAAATATTAGGGCTGTAAATCAATTAAAATATGTAATCGCATTTGTTCAAAATGTACCTTAAAGTGAGATTTGTCAAGTATTTAATACTCGTATCAACATGGGAGTGGGCAAATATGCTGCTTTATACAAATGTTTGTATATAAATTTATAAATTAAACGTAAGTTTGGAGCGTTATTTAGACTTCTTCGTGACATTGATTGGTTGGTACCAATGGATTCCTGAGGTTTTCTCCTAAATTTAGGCGAGGAAAAACTGGCATGACCTCTGATCTCAAGATATGTGAATGTAAATGGGTTCTATGGGTACCCACGAGTCTCCCCTTTACAGACATGCCCACTTTATGATAATCACATGCAGTTTGGGGGCAAGTCATAGGCAAGTCAGCACACTGACACACTGACAGCTGTTGTTATGATTTGATCATATTTTTTATGCTAAATGCAGTACCTGTGAGGGTTTCTGGACAATATTTGTCATTGTTGTGTGTTGTTAATTGATTTCCAAAAATAAATATATACATACATTTGCATAAAGCAGCATATTTGCCCATTCCCATGTTGATAAGAGGATTAAATACTTGACAAATCTCCCTTTAAGGTACATTTTGAACGGATACAAAATTGATGCTGTGAGGTTCCAGAAGAACCAGCTATAAACCAGTTATAAATCGACCTCCACCACTGCAATTCTTGTTGATATTGTCATCCAGTGGATATTTAAGTAAAGTGCATGTGAAAATGCAGATTAAAAGTAAATGTAAGGAGTTGTTTTTGCCACCAGAGGGCGCCAGTCAGCTTCCCAAAAGGAGTTTGGGAACATTCAGCAGTATCTGGACACCAATGATGAATCACAGCAAAAATGTGGGTGGGCTGCGTTTGCGGTCCGTCACAGCTGCGCACATCTGTCTCCTCGGCCCTCTCCGTGTCATAAGTATCTTACGAAAACATTACAATAGCAGATACCAGCTGCAGGCAGAGCGTATTTCACAGCGTCGGGGCCAAATAAAACTGTTTAAAATGCATCGGACAGGGAGGGAAAAAACCCAAATCCTACCCCTGAAATGTGCTCGCTTTAAAAGGATATTTCACAAGCTGACAATATGAGCACTTATACAATCAATGCATGCTTAGATTCCCCTATAAATACTCCCTCCCTCCAACCAATAACCAATAAAACCTGCCGGTAAATGCGTGTTGTTATTATTACACACTGGCAA
The DNA here is from genome assembly GCA_916700995.1 of Hozukius guyotensis. Taxonomy (NCBI): domain Eukaryota; kingdom Metazoa; phylum Chordata; class Actinopteri; order Perciformes; family Sebastidae; genus Hozukius; species Hozukius guyotensis. The sequence continues at coordinate 18,622 of CAKALU010062014.1, forward strand.
AGTATTCTCATAAGACATGTCCAGTGGAGTGGAGTTGTTTGTACTGTCACCAACACCCACATATCCCCACGCACACACACTCACAAACATAACAATGTGTGTTTGTACTGCTTTAGTCGAGGGAACAGCGTCACTTCCAAGCAGAGATCATATTCTCTCCTGCAGAGTACCTTCCCAGAACATGAACGAGTGTGTGTGTGTATGTACGATATTAGTTTTTGAGAACCAGTAGTCTCCCACATTAAACAAACAGTATTGTTGGCCTACTTTTTGGACTTTAAAGGAGGAGTTTGACTTCAAGTGAAAAAACGTTTAAGCGTGCAATTAAGAGGCTATTTACGTTACTAATAAATACACGTCTGTTTCGCCGCTCTCCGTGGATGATTGCTATAACACAAGAGCAAATCTGCCAGCTCAGGAAGGGTTTTACCTTTCTGGACACCTGGCGGCGAGTAGGTCTTTCCTGGAACAATTCCACCGGTGCTGGAAGTGATGCGTTTTACATTTCCAGCAGCAGCAGCAGCGGTTTGTTTGCAATAAACAGAAGAAGAAGCGGGCGGTTGACGTGAGCGGCGATGGCCACCGTGACGAAAGATTTTATTGTTCCCAGGATAAAGGCATCATTCATGTTTCTACTAGGGCTGTCAATCAATAAAAATATATAATCGCACATTTTTTATCGGTTCAAATTTGTACCTTAAAGGGAGATTTGTCAAGTATTTAATACTCTTATCAACATGGGAGTGGACAAATATGCTGCTTTATACAAATGTATATATATATATATATATTTATTATTTGAAATCAATTAACAACACAAAACAATGACAAATATTGGTCATTTGGTCATTGGTCATTGGTCAGAGGTCAAGGGCCCATTTGAAAATGGCCATGACAGTTTTCCAAAATTTAGCGTAAGTTTGGAGTGTCCTTCGCGTCAAGCTAGTATGACATGGTTGACACCAATGGATTCCTGAGGTTCTTTAGTTTCATATGATGCCAGTATCTTCACTCTAGCTTTAAATCTGAACCCAATACAACTTAAAAATCACAAGTTGAGTTAATGCGTTAAAGAAATGAGTGGCGTTAAAACTATTTTGCGTCAACACGTTATTATTGTGTTAACTTTGACAGCCCTAATTCTCATACAACAGTTCGCAAGGTATCTAACGAAAAGTTATTCCTCATTTTTTCGTGTTTACCTACGAATGTCCAGCGTCAATTTCCACTCCAGTATTTTCAAAATAAACTTCCGTCTTCAGAGGAAACAAGTTCAGGAATTGAATTTGTGGGATATAAATGAATTACAGAGCATTACTTTTTGTAGGTAGAGCTACGAACGGTGTATGAGAACAGCCTGCTATTTAACAGCCTCATGATTCAGGCACACAGCTGAATAGAACAACACATTCTGTCCTTCACACTTTAAATGAACATAAAGGGGCGAAACGGACGGATGTAGCAGCCCAGGTGTCAATTAGCACGTGAGACACACACTTAAAGAATCCTGATGACGAAGAGAGACGGATCGACTCAAAGAGGAGAAATCTACGACCGTCTTTTGTGGCTATAAGGATGCCAGCGCTTAATAAGATTAACAGTGAGGTGTGTCAGTCTGGTTTCCCCGCTGAGAGCTGCAATTTGCCTTAATTTGACCTAATTGGTGGAGGGATGCTCGGTCGCGGGGCTGCCAGGTTTGAGGAAGAGCGTGGGAAATGGAGTCTTTTTTGTTGGAGCAGCAGAGATATGAAAAGGGGGGATATAAAGAGAGACAGAGAGAAAGAGAATGAGGCAGCGGTGGGGTAAAAAACACTCACAAACACACACACCTGGGTTGGATTAGCTCGGGCTAGCAGGGAGGCTGTGTGTTAATGGAGATTTAATAGGTTCTGAAATGACTTACCGCAGTCATACGGCGTGCGTGTGTGTGCAGTGTGTGCTTGGATTTGTATTTTTTTTACCTGCATGTCATCATGCCTTTTGGCTTTATTGGAGTTATTAAATCTTTCCATTTCGCTTTTCTGCTGACAGTGGAGACTATTGAAAAGCCAACATGCTGGGCAATCATAACAGAACAAAATAGATGTTTGGATTTGGTTCATTGAGTTTGTTTACAGGATTTAGTTGGGAATCCACGTTGGATTGAGGGATGCTGGCATACTATACGCATAGGCTGTATAGAAGAAGTGGATGTAGTCACCGTGATGTCATCCATTGGTTTGTGGACTGCCGTTTTGAAGCATCGAGTTAGGCATTTTGGCTGTGGCCATCTTGGTTTTTAGCTGTCACCAACTTGGTTTTTAGTTTTCATCATCTTGGTTTTTAGCCGTCACCATCTTAAGTAGCCCCGCCCTAAAGCATCCCCTGCTTTATGGTCTATTTGACTCTAAATGGGACCATAATTTACTAAATGAACATCATGCTGTATTGAAGAAGACTTGAAACTAACGATTGAGACCATAAACTCATGTTCACAATGTTTACTGAGGTAATAAATCAAGTGAGAAGCAGGCTCATTCACACTCTAATGGCCTGTTAATACCGTTATCGATGTTTTAGAGTTGTAAAAATCTGATAATGATAATGAAATATAGAGTTTTTCAACATAAAAACACATACAACAATGTGGTATGAATTTGAATGGTTGGAAAGGCTTTCTTTTAATATCCGAAAAGCTGAATTTGTTAATTATACTATGTTGAATGAGGGTTACTGTATTCATCAAAGATATGAGAGCGGCTGAGAATACGAGCTGATCACATTGAAATGAACTGATAGTTCTGTGTAGCATAATGCAACTTGCACTCGCTTTGTTTTCATATCACTTTCCAAGGATTTCCGAATCTAACTCTGCATGCAGACTCTCCTCTTTGTGGCCGTGAGGTGCTGTCTGTTGCCACGGCAACAACTCGGGTGATGTAAACACGGCGCCGACCCTGGCCGTAGGAGTGAGAACAAAGCAAGCATCCTTCTCGAGCGTAAGCATTAGGAGATAGTTTATACGTTCAAAGGCTCTGACGCAGTTAGTGCAAGTTCTCGGCAATGGAAAAAAAAATATCAGACATGAACTGAAATTATAAATAGAACTGCAAATAGCAATAAAGATGCTGAGAGGCGCAAAACGCCATCTACCTTAAACATCACTCATACCTTACCTGACGTTATGGCCGCATAATGTTATGTATAGGGGTGTTTGAGAGTGGCACTTGCAGGGAACATTTACATTTTTGAGTAACTCCGCTGCATGTTTAGCTGTGATTTCTGTACAAAATGTGCGACCTCTGTAAGAGTCAGTACATGTCGTTGTAACTCATTACAAAATGTGGAAAGTTTGTCACGTTTTACGGGAAAAAAGCCTAAATCATCTGAAGATCATTACTTTCCGTCTTTTTTTATTTACCACTGTGTTACTGGCTGTGGAGATTATGGTTGGTACGAGTGAAACAAAGATCTTAAAGCTGGGGTTGGTAATGTTCTTCAAAAACATTTTTTTGTTATATTTGTTGAAATTCTCATTACATCCCGACAACAATCAATAAATCAAATGCTTTAACAAAAAAACTGTAATAAACCTGTCCAGTCATTTCATTTGGCCCGAGTGAAATTATTGGACAGGCTACCTGTCTGTCTACCTGCCTGCCAGCATGCACTCACCGAAGTCTTCCACAAGCTGCTAGCTTGACAGCTGTAAGTACTAACTATAGCCATGTTCGTTGTTTCATTTTGGGGGAATGGCTTTGGAGGAAGTGTTGCCGACTTGGCAACACTGACAGCCCGTCCCTTCAGGCCAATTGCTCATTTTTACTGATTAGAGCCTGAACGCATCATAATGGAAATCAATTGCACCTCCTGTGTATAAATCGGCAGGACGAGAGCTAGTTAATGTTAGCTAGCATTAACTAGCTCTCGTCCTGCCAATGTCAACATAGTTTTTTTGTTCGCAATGTAGAATTATCCGGGAAAAAATAGGGTCACCTCGATGCGTCGATAGTGAGTTTACTGTGTCCCACACACATTTTCTGTCGTCCCCTGGATGACGGGACACCGTTAGTCTTTAGCCCTGACCGTACCTGTGGTACTGTAGGAAAATGGGTACCATTATGTTTTCAGATTTTTGGCATCGCCTTGGTACCGAAGTATCGGTTCTCGTGACATCCCTAAAATCTAGCTTACTCTTGCTAGTTCCTCAACATTACCAACCCTAGCTTTAAATATCAAGGCTCAGTATTGAACTTAGGGATGATTCATACGGAGAGTCTGGAAGAACTCAAAGACCTCAAAACCCTGTTTCTCAACTCTTCTCAATATGCTCAAGTATTAAATTTGAGCATAATGTGATTTCAAAGTTTATATAATAGCTTTTTCAAATAAAGCTGAGCTCACGAAGCCCATGTAACTATGGACAACTGGCAGGTTGCAGCGTTAAACAGTAACAGAGAATCAGATATGGATCATTATCAGCTATGCTGTGTAATTTGTTGGAGGGAATCATATGAAATGCATGATGAACTAGAACATTTAAGGGCACTTTTTATTCTAACCGTAACTGCATCTCCACATCCAGCCCGACTCTATAAGCCGACATAATACACATGTGTTCAGGCCTGCAGGAGGTGGGCCTCATTACTCAGCCTCTCTTGTACTTTACCATTAAGACATTACCTCGCACATGTGCATGTTGCAAATGTTACTCTATCATTATTCATTTTTATAAGGTATTAGAAAAACCCGAGGCACTTTTTCTAAGCAAATTCCATTTAACATGCATATGTGTGACGGAAAAAAATACTAAAATAAAAAAGACAAAAGGCATGAGGCTACATATCAGCTGGACAGGTTAGAACAGGCAACCGCTTAAATGACCTAACAGAGGGAATAACTGGAGCGAACCCAGCTTGTGTGTGTGTGTGTGTGTGTGTGTGTAGCTTGATATGAGGTGGTGGGAGTGTGGGTGGACCCGACAGGGGAGTCGAGCTTGGATTCCAGCTGCATTCCAGCGAGAGAAAAAAGAGATGGGATGGATCTGTCAACCCCCACCTCCTGACTTTCTTCCACTACTTTATTCTTCTTCTCATCCTCCTATGCCTCCACCCAAACATACTCTGAGTCTGCCTGGTGAAGCTCATGTTAAACCACATGACGATACTGTCTGGGAAGTTCAGAACATAAGTTAGTGTGTGCATGAAACTCTATTTTAAATGAAGTGTTTTGGTGGGTTGGCTGGTAGGTTAACTAACTTGTTAAATCACAATGCTCTCGATGTTCTGTATTTGTCTTCTTGTCAATAAGTCCCGTGTAAAGTACAGCCAAAGCTGGACATAGCGTATTCCCCTGTGCCATAGACCCCATAGTTCATTAGTTATTTTGAGTCAGTCCCACATAAACTGTCCTGCTGCTGTAAATACTCACAGGAGCACTAAATGTGTATTCATCCACAGCTGGAAATAGTCCCTAACAAATGCTCTACTAACTCCAGTTTTAGTGACATTTGCTAAATACCACAATGCCCAGCTGTTTATGGAAATTACTGAGGTTTTAAAAAAACAACAACATATTTGTTAGGTTGTAGCAGGCTCAGTTTTAAAGCTAGAGTGAAGATAATGGTATCATATGAAACTATAAAACCTAAGGAATCCATCGGTACTAACCATGTCATACTAGCTTGTCTCGAAGGATGTTAAATAACGCTCCAAACTTGCGCAAAATTTTGGCGAGGAAAAACTGGCGTGGCCATTTTCAAAGGGGTCCCTTGACCTCTGTCCTCAAGATATGTGAATGAAAATGGTGTTCTGTGGGTACCCACGAGGGTTTCTCGACAATATTTGTCATTGTTTTATGATTTCCAATAATAAATATTTACATACAATTTCATAAAGCAACATATTTGTCCACTCCCATGTTGATAAGAGTATTAAATGTTTGACAAATCTCCCTTTAAGGTTCATTTTAAACGGATTAAAAATGTGTAATTTGCGATTAATCACCATTTACTATGGACAATCATGTGATTAATCGTGATTAATTAATCGTTTGACAGCCCTAATTTTTAAATATTGACTTCTTCAGTAGAAATGAGTGCTAGACAAGACTAACACATTGTTGTTTTTCTATGAGATTTTTTGGTATTAAGAAAAAATATAGAATAACACTATTTACAAAAGGCAGCGCAGACCAGATCCACTCCTTCCGTTCTCACCTTTCACAATAAAAGCCCTAATCATATTATATTTGCGGGCAAGTATTTCACATTCTCGTGTCTTTTATTTGTCACGCCCCCATTGTGTAAAGACCTTTAGACTTTAAGTAATATAAACATCTAATTCATCCATGTAGTATGTCATTAACTTGGTATAAAAGCCATGTACTTTAGCAGTAAAGAGTCTATCACTGTCCACCTCTCCAGTGGAATCAGTAAAGTAGTTCCTGAGAGTTCAGATCTATTTTTCATCCATTATCTACCAATTTACTTCAGACTTAGCCACACTTTATTTATTAATCCCCTAACATTTAGCTTCAGAGCTGCTACAAATTCACATTTTATCGCTGTAAAGATAATGCTAATCCCTCTAGTATTACACTGAATCATATTTAAGCTATTTTATATGTATCACATGTTGAGGTATTAGTGTGGAGCATGAGTAATAACGATAGCGAGGATATTTCTTTATGTCAGAATTTACTGCAGATTCTTTCCAAATGTTTCAAAAATATCTCTGATAAAGACAGATTATTTCTGCCTCAGACGTGACGGTTTATCGGAGCGACATAACTCGCATATTCGGATGAATCAACAGTTGTGTCTCTCGCCCCGTATTATCAGCAGAAGGATAAAAGCGCTGCTGTCATTTGTGCACATTGCATTCCTAGAAGGCCGCTGTGTTTATACTGCAGACTAAATATTTACACCCTGAACCGAGAAGAACTGAGGCTGCTCGGTTGGACTGTGATAAAGGTCTGATACGCTTCAGGCCAGGTGACTTACATGCTGCGGAGGTCGCACATTCATAGACGGTGTGTACAGCTACGCAAACCATGAAGTACGCAGTGTCTGAATGCACAATCGCGTACTGAACGTATGCGTGCATACTTGTAAAAAAAATGAATATTGGAAGAATCTTGGGAATCCAAATACGCACGCTGTGATAAACACAGATGAAGGGTACGTCCAAGCAATGTCACTTGTGCTCGTTTGTTACGGCTCTAAGGGTTCAAATGAGTCCGGCGGTCCATAGGAGGCCTGAGCGCTGACGGATTAACACTGACGGTCTGCAAATAAAAGAATTGTCAGACGAGATGGGGTGAAATGGGGTAAAGGGCGGAGACGGACTGCACCAAAAAAACACAACCAGAAGAATGCGAAGAAAGAAAAAAGGTGCGGCAGAGAAAGAGATGCAACTCCAGGGAGGACGAGGAGGGGAAGGGGCAGAGGTCGAGGGAAAATATGTAAACCTCATAAAAGTCCTCAGATGTGTTTCTAAGATCTCTACAGACGCCGATGTCCTGAAACATCTGATAACGAAACAAGTTGATTTGCATCTGAAACAAGTGAAAATGATCGCCACGTGGAGCTGATTATCATGAGCAGAATAGTAAAGGCACTTCCATATTGTCTACATGTCCTCGCCTCTGGCGCTGGAGTGATTTCATTTATGGATTTGCATAAAAAAACATGTGATTAGACAAAGGGCTGGCGATACTCATTTGCATGCAAGCAGGTGATGCTCGCCCATCACCACCCTGCGTACATGGATCAGTCACTGTCCACAATACGGGACTGATTGCTGTCAACTGTTGGCTATAATCAGATAAATTGTGTAAAAGCACCCCCAATTATTTTGCCCTTAAAAGTTGGAAAACTAAGCTGTAATTCATCCTTACCTTTACCTCATTTCAGAATATTTTGAATCATATCTCCAGTTTGATATATCTCAGCTGTGGCCAAGGAAAGACCAGACCAAATAACTTCAACACACACTAAGAAGACATCATTGTTTGTCCTAACGTCCTGAGGGTCAACATACTGATTGGATTAAACTGTTATGACGTCCCAGAGACTTGCTGTAACCCCCTCCCCCCCAGCTCTTGACTTCTATTCATGGTATATGCACCTCCAAGCTCAACACCACTCTCATATTTGTCTGTTGCATATAAGGTTCCAACCAGCAGATGGTTAGCTTAGCATAGCACAAACACTGGCGACGGGCGGAAAAAGCTAGCCTGGCTCTGTCTAAAGCATAGACTGTCGACACCGTTTTGAAGCATCGGGTTCGGCATTTGGCCGTCGCCATCTTGGTTTTTGGCCGTCGCCATCTTGGTTCCTTGCAACCAGAAGTGACGCGAGAGGGTGGAGCTAAATACAACGCTGAATAAGACATTTTTAGGTGACCAAAAAGGTTAGAATTAACTTTCAGGAACTGAAAACACACTGTGAAAGGGTTAAAGTTGTAAGACAAAAACACAGACAATGCCGTGGTATCAATCACAAGGTAGCAACGCCCTAAAGCATACCCAGCTTTATGGTCTATTTGACTCTAAATGGGACCATAATTTACTAAATGGTCATGCTGTATTGAAGAAGACTTGAACCTAGCGACTGAGACCATAAACTCATGTTTACAGTGTTTACTGAGGTAATAAATCAAGTGTCTCATAGACTTCTATACAATCAGACCTCTTTTTGCAACCAGAGGAGTCGCCCCCTGCTGGCAATTAGAAAGAATGCAAGTTGAAGGCACTTCAGCATTGGCTTCACTTTTCAGACCCAGAGGTTTAGTCTAAAGGTAACAAAACCTGCCTACAAGCACCTTTAAAGCTCACAAATTAACATGTTATATATTGTTTGTTTAATCCATACAATAATTGAAGTGTAATAAAGACAATTCACCATTTGTTCGGCCTCAAAAGTAGGCACAAATGTAAACGCTGCCTTAGTTCATGATGTACTTTAGTGGTGCAAATTTTCAATAAATCTAATTACCCAAAAAACAATTGGCACACAATGAATGTTGAGCTCAGGGGCCCCTGGGGGTGTTGGACAGTTGCCGGCTTTGCACAGTTAATGTAATGTAATGCCCGGGCCAACATCTTGGTCTCGGAATGCTTACTCATAAACTGAAACTCAGAGTTAAACACTTCTTCAAAATGTCCCAGAATAGTTGTTAATAGATCTCTCGCATCCATGAAGGCAGATTCACACAAAAGCAACAGAGTGTTTGGATGAATGTGCCGAGAGAGACGCTTATCCTTCAGCTGAAGGAGGCCGAGCCAGCGCGCTCGCGTCACATCACTCGCTGGACATTTTATTCTGTTATTCAAGCTATTCCAAACCCTCCTCAGAGGCGTCTCTGGAGATCCGCTCAACGGCTGTTCCTTCAGTTTACTCAAGAGTCGGTCCAAACCATGTACGTCAGGCAGAACTGCGTCGGTGGCAAAAGAGTTTGTGTTGTTGTTTTTCCAAAGTGTGGATCTCTTGGCGTATTATAGCAGGTGTGGAGATGGTAGTTGCCACATTTAATTAAAGAAAAATGTCGAATTTGTGGGAAAGCCTCCTATTTTTAGTATGTAAGACAGATAAGTGAGTTAGGGGTTGTTTTTTTAAGATTTTGTCTTATTAAACTTTGGCGTATTTTGACCCAAAGTTCATTCCTAGTCTGTTGTTTTTTTCTAGAACATGTCCAGTCTCATGTCTAGACTTCAACTCAAATTTGAAGTTTGGTATTTTAAAGAAATATGTAAGAAACCCCAGACAATACTGTGACTTTTCCTCCCCAAAATCTGAGCTCATGTTAATCTCACATCGCTCCCTTTTTCTCATAATGACCCAGGCGCTTTCGCCGTGGCGCTATGGCAACAAGTAAAGGCTATTTTCTGCTTTCCTGCTGCCAGCAAATGCATCACACGGCATAAGAAATACAAAAATCTCCGCAATTATTTTCCCACGGCCTTTTGCGATGTTTTCCCAACAGTTTGGCTTGATGTGAAAATAATTCTGAATGGCAGGAATGGCATTTATTTCATTATATGACAGATTTCTCAGACGTGACACAAATCACATGTGAAATATGTAATTGATGGTTTCCGAGGGAACGTGACTGGGTTTAAAATGCACCGTTAAATGACATATTATATGCTGACACGTGGGTATAAAAACACATGCACACTATCAGAGAAATACACACACACACTTGTTATTGTGCTGTCCGGCACAGCTGGCGAGCCGAGACGCCATGGCAACTGTTGTGGCAGAAAACATTAAGGAGGCGTGGGAGGCGGAGGATGCTGAGTGTGTGTATGTGTGTGTGTGTGTGTGTGCACGTGTGCATTAAGGTGGAGGAGCTGGAGCTGAAAGACAAGGTATCTGTATGTGAAACAGCCTCTATTATACAGACAACAAGGCCATTCAGTCACACTCGGGGCCATTCAGTCACTGTTTGTGGCGCACACGAGCTCCATATAAAGAAAAGACGATACCCACTCATACAGTATGATCAAATTATGCTATTTTTGATACGATTACACCATTTATTAATCAATTTATTCAATTCTTGTGTTGTAGTACCTGATTATGGAGGACTAAAAGTGTCATTATAATAAATGAATAACTAAATAACTAACTAACTAACTAACTAAATAAATAAAAAAAATAAATAAAAAAATAAATAAAAAAATAAAATCAATAAAATAATTTTTAAAATCTTGTTTATAAGGTATGGATGACTGAAGCTGCTATTATAATAAATAAAATAATAATAAATAAATACATAAAGAAAATAATATAAAATGTAGAAATGAAAGCCTCAATTACTGAATAAATGTGCAGGTTCATTTGAAAATAAATAAATATGCACAGTAATAGAAACAAATAAACAAATACAATGTATTTAATTGACAAATTACTAATTTTTGCATTCATTTATTTTATTAATTCATTTCCTTACTTATTCAAACAAATAATGTATTTTATTTATTTATTTTTCTATTTTTGTGCAAAACTTATTTATTTGCACAGTAATTTGATAATTGAGGCTTTTATTTCTATATTTTACTTTATTATTTTCTTTCTTTCTTTATTTATTGAGTCATTTATTTACTATTTTTTTAAATTTATTATAATGGCAGCTTTAGTCCTCCATACATGGTTAACAAAAGGGTGAACATTTTAAAAACAAAAGACACTCTCTTGCTCCATTCCAGTCTTTAAAGCACCTGACCCTAATGGAAAACCCAGCCAGCATTACTAAGGGATTCTCAGGGAGGAAGCTGCCAGCCGACCGGTCATGCAAACAAGCTGACAGAGCGGCGGGCAGGAAGATGGATAGATGGGTAGAAGGGTGGAAGGTCAGATCACCACACGTATACACACGGACAGCGAGACAGACAGATGAGGCCTGACACACATAAACATAAGCACAGATGAGTGGAAAGACTGACTGACACACACAAGCAGACGTCACTGACAAAAGCCGGGATTTCTTTTCTTTCCTCGGAGATGACGTCACTAAAAGCCGGGTGATGAAAACATGCAGGCTCTGAGAGGTGTTCATGCTGACATGCATAACACCAGCGCACAAACATTGAGAAACACATGCTGGTACTCGAGTCAGACTATATTTTTACAATGTGCTAGAAAGTTGTGACTTACCACCAAAAAGTATTTAAAGGACGGGTCCACTATTTATTTATTTATTTATTTATTCATTCATTTATTTATTTATTAACTTATTTATCTGTTTATTTTTAGGTTTTTATATATTTCTGTAGCTTCCTTATGTATTTAAATATGAACATTCACATTTTGGTCTGACGTAGGTTTCTGTATGATGATGACACTACAGTATATATACATCCTTATAGTCAGTGTATGCTGCGGTAGACCAGTAACTCCTGTGTTCTGCAAGGTAAAATCACGTTTTTTGTCAATGGAGTCTGGTGGGAATGGGAAACTGAAGCCGTTATATCGCTCTCTTCAAAGCCACCAGACTCCATTGACAAAAACAGTAATTTTTACCTTGCAGAACAACAGCATACATACAACCTCACTTTAAAAAGTCCGGACTAACTCTTTCAGTTATTTCCAAATGTAGCACAGCTAACTTTGACTCAGCTAGTTCACAATTATTCATAACCTTATTGGTTAGCTTACTTCGGTAACCTACGTCACTGCTTTTTGCTAACGACTAATCCCAGAAAAAAACGCAGACGGACCCGACCTTTAAATTTTATCCGTTCTAAAACAAACTATTTTTCTCTCGACAAGCATGAACAACCGTTGTGTGACTCCTACTTGAATCTGGTGTGATTGAACACTTAACTTGAGGTGCTGCCCTTATAATCAATATTTGTGAGGTTGTTATACGCGTCGCAGTTCATTCAGTCCACTTATCAGGTGACCGAGTCAACAATGCTGTTTTTTTTTAGATTATATTTCAACTGGAACACGACCAAGAACACACTTACTGTCTGCTTCGCTTGGAAATTTTCTTTATCTATGTTTCTATTTAAATCTATTTATCTATGTTCTAATAAAGAACACATTCACGCCAGGCAAACAAACACCAAACCAACTACAGGAAATGACCCCAAACAGAAACTAAAGCATTTGTATAAGAGAATGAATGTTGACATGTGATGGCAAGTGGTTCCTCATGTTTGGAGAGCTTGGTGTAACAAAATGAGCGATGGACAAACAACAGTCAAACTACACTAAGAAAGTATGCAAGCGACTTGGCGAGTTTTTAGGGTTTCTTTTGCCAAACCTAATTCTCAACCCACCACTTGGTTTCAATCAATTATTCCTCAACAGCTCCAAAAATAAATGATGTAAGATCACTCGTCATGAATTTCTGTGAAAGTGCTCGAAGTGAACTGCTTGTCCTCGCCGTTCAAGTCAGACTCATTGTTTCGTAATCCGGTTTCTTAAATGAGGAGATTTCTCAATGCAGTTTTGAATGAATACTTCAAATCCCTGCAGTCGGTTTTAGATACTTTACACAATGTTTGTGACCATACTATGGTGGTCCTTTGAATGTTGATTTGGCATCATGATGTTACTCCAAGTGTATCATGCTACAAGGAACCTCCTGAGACTGTGTTGAAATCAAAACATTACATTCAATCATTGTGAAAACATTTGTACACCTATCTTCTCCAAGTACTGGGTCCAAAAAACTGTACTAAACTAAGAATGGTGCAACACTTTGAGCCCAGACTGGCTCTTTGTCAAGCATTGGTATCAAATAGACTCAGGTGTGTGTAGTCTTATACCCACCCAGAGGTGTGGCTACAACCAATTGGATTGGAAGTGCACACCTCCAAGCCTGTCTCAAGCTAATACCAATTGTACCAATTGTAGACATAGGGAATGATCAAAAGTAATTTCAAAAGCGAGAAATATATTAAAAATTCAAGTTTTACACAGATAAATTATCTGGCCAACGTATCCTCATACAACGGTTCGCACGATATCTTACGAAAAGTTATTCCTCATTTATCGTGCATTTTCCTACAAATGTCCACCAACATGTGTCAATTCCCGCTCATTACATGCATTCAGTCTTTTCAAAATAAACTTCCGTCTTTATAGGAAAAAACTTGGTTAGGTTTAGGGAAAGATTGACTTGGTTAGGTTTACACAAAAAAACTTAGTTAAGTTTAGGAGAAGATCGACTTGGTTAGGTTTATGCAACAAAACTACTTAGTTAGGTTTCGGAAAAGATGGACTTGGTTAGGTTTACGCAACAAAACTACTTAGTTAGGTTTAGGGAAAGATAGACTTGGTTAGGTTTACGCAACAAAACTGCTTAGTTAGGTTTCGGAAAAGATGGACTTGGTTAGGTTTACGCAACAACACTACTTAGTTAAGTTTAGGAAAAGATTGACTTGGTTAGGGTTGGGCAACAAAACTGCTTAGTTAGGTTTAGGAAAAGATCGACTTGGTTAGGTATAGGCAACAAAACTGCTTAGTTAGGTTTAGGAAAAGATCGACTTGGTTAGGTATAGGCAACAAAACTGCTTAGTTAGGTTTAGGAATAGATTGACTTAGGTTTACGCAGCAAAACTACTTTGTTAGGTTTAGGAAAAGATCATAAAAGTGGCGTAACTTAAATAAGGAAGTTACATGACTCACACGGGGTACGTACATCGGTCTCCTGGGCTAAAGTCCGATGTTTTTTGACCCACCGATCCACCCCGACTTCCTCCCTACAGCGTGTGTCTCTCGTTATACTTCCTGGTTCACGATTACGTGGATTACATACAAATTGATTTTGTGGGATTTAAACGAATTACAGTGCATTACTATTCGTAGGTATAGCTACGAACGATGTATGAGATCAGCCTAATCTGCCCTATTTTCTTAAAATGGAACCTCTACACTGAGTAAATATGTTTCATCCAAATTGCAACCAGCAATTCAACAAAGTGCACCTCCCGACTTTGATATTTTCGCGTTCTTGCAAAACATATCTTTTCTCCATCTTGCGAAATGTAGTAGCCCTCGGGTCAGGGCCGAGCATTTCCACTGCAGAGCAGTCGTGACCCGCCAGCAGCTTTAAGCACGCTCTAATGGAGGTGGTATGGAGATGAAAGCCATATAGCCACGCTGGGCTAGAACCCAAAATTCTTTACTTACACCCCCCCCCCCCGTCTCTCTGTCTATTGGCCCTCAGGACAGAGTATGGAGATTTAGGACAACTGGGTTGGCCTGTTGATAGAAGCGTCCAGATTGAATCCAGACCCACGCTGTCGTCACGTTGTGTGTGTGTGTGTGTGTGTGTGTGTGTGTGTGTGTGTGTGTGTGTCCTGTGTTTGGTGTATGTTGAGTGATCAGTTCCTCTAAAAAAACATCTTTCGCGCTGCGCAACAGTCGTCTCTGGAGGGAGACTGCGGTCTAAGACCCTTGACAAGACATAATTCGTTAATATATTTGTTTGCGTGTGTGTGTCTTCTGTATTTACCTCCCAAGTGAAGCACTGTCTCTCTCTCTTTGACTCACACTCACATTCCCCAGTTGTGAGGTCATCCCCCAGAGCTGCTTTGTGCAGCTCCTGCTGTAAATTCGTTTATGTGTGCCCAGTTTTTACCATTCTCCCCCCCCAACACACACACACACACACACACACACACACACACACACACACACACACACACACACACTCTCCCCTTTCTCTCATTTTCTTTCTCTTACACCCATTCTTCGGGCTGTCTTGTGAAACCGAGGTCAAAGTTCGTCGTCTGAATGAAAGAGAGATAAAACACACGACCACAAGAAGGAAAACACTCCATAGTTTTGCTCTTGTGTCCTTTTAATCAGCTATTATCATATTGTTTATTTTCTTATTTAATTTTGTTTTTTTTCTAGAATTTGGTCAGCTGTGTCTGATTAGGCAACAGTTAGAAACTGGCATAGGGCCACATATGACGGGATTATTGAAATATGTTATATGATTCTTGTGAATTACTTTCAATAACAGGATTTTAACTCAATTTTTTTTTATTTTTAGAGTGCTCAAAAACATATGACGGCGTATTAGGGCCATTGTTAGTAAAAAAAATAATAACTACGGTGCCGGAGGAGGGGGTTGATATTCAAAGAAAAAACTCAGAATTTCCGAGATTAAAGTAATACATTTCCAAGATTTTTTTTCAATTATTTTCTCTGAAATTAAAGTGGCAAATGTACAAGAAAAAACTCACAAATTTATGACTTTATAATCTTGCAAATTTGTGAATTCTCTGGTAAATTTGCTACTTAAAACTCAGAGATTATTCAAGTTTTTCTCTTCTGGTAAATGTATGACTTTATAATCTTGCATATTTGACGTACAACAGCGTATTAGGGCCATTGTAGGCAAAAAAAACAATGACTACGGAGCTGGGGGAGGGAGATAATATTCCGAGAAAAAACTCAAACTTAAACAAGATTTAATTCGTAAATTTATGAGAAAAAAAACAGGGTTATTATCTGAGATTGAAGTGTATGAGAAAAACCCCACAAATTTGTGAGATTGCCGTTTTTTTCTCGGAAATTTACAACTTTATAATGTTACAATTTGTGGCGTTTTTTTCCTAAATTTGCCACTTTATTCTCAGAGAATATCCATTTTTTTTCTCATAAATGTATGACTTTGTAATCTCGCAAATTGGTGAGGTTTTTCTCATAAATTTGCCACTTCAATCTCAGAGAATACCCAAGTTTTTTTTTCTCGTAAACATATGACTTTATAATCTCGCAAATCTGTGATTTTTTCTCGTAAATTTACCACTATAATCTCAGAGATTATCTAATTGTTTTTTCTTGAAAACGTATGACTTCATAATCTTGCACATCTGTGTGTTTTTTTCTCGTAAAAACACGACTATAGGTAGGAAGTTATATTTGTGAATATTGTGGAAACGTGCATAGCAAAATTAATCAGCGTGTCTTTGCAAAATATTTGGTTCTAGAAGACTAGTGACGTAGTGACGTAGTGACGTAGTGACCACTCGCAAGTATAGTTGTTGAGTTACTGCAGCTGGCGAGCAAGTCCGAAACTGTAATAAACAATCCCTTTATTTGTTGTTGTAGTAGATTACATATTGAGAATAACCTTTAATGAGATATGATTCTTGACCCCTTTGCTCTCACTTTCCACCCAGCATCCTCTGGGACCGAGGGCGATCTTGTGCATGCGATGCAACGCCCGCAAATACTTCGATTGGGGGCCTCGTGGCGTCTATTTTGCGAGTGTTTATTAAACAGATCGAAAAGCCTCGCAGGATTTTTCTCTGTCATTTACTGCATCGTCTTTAAGCACTTTAACAGAATACTTTCCACTCAGATGGAGTGATTTCACAACTCAGGCATTCGGCTTTTGGAAGGCGGGTGCTGAGCGATGTAAACATTTTGCAGCGCGCCTTGACCATACAGCTCTGGAATTACAGGCTGGCCTCGTACGTTCCCTGTAAAATAATATTGGAAATGTGCATTTATGGGTGATTTACGTGGCGTGGGTCCAAAGAATCCATGTTGCTTTTATTACGAATAGGTTTATAAGAGGTTATTTAGGATTACAAAGAGGAAAAAATAGATGCAGATTTAAATCGCTGTAAATACTCCCCACTGTCACTTTTGTTGCCTGAACTCCGAGCCGACACTCAATAGCAGGGATGTGATACATCAACGCAAACAGGCCCTGCCAAATCCAACAGTGGAAAAAATCCTGCTTTGAAATTGATGCATGGTCACACGGGGGCCTCGTTTCAGCATCCTTTTAACAAATTCAAGATGATATGAGGAGTGATGGCCAGCTGAAGGGACATAAACAATCACACCGTGTTCTAACGTGCAGTTGTAGCCGATTCCCGCCAACACGAAGGTGAAAAACACACATCCATGTTTCTCCTCTCCTCCATCCTTCCCTCCCTCTCCCACAGGCTCTGTGTTTTGTGTGAGAGCCCTGGTCATACTGGGACAATTGGAACACCATTTTAGGAGACAATGGGCTCCTCCTACAGGGCCATAAAACACAGCTTCTAACCTTACGTCTGAACTCCAGTCAGTGGTTTTAAGGGGGAAAAAAAGCTTACATTAGTCTTCACGTCTTTCTCCTCCCTTCTATGTTTCCTCCACATCATCCCCAAGAATGTAGCTATATTTTCACAAGTCCATTTTTTAAGGCCTATTATTTTTGCAGTGTGCTATTTGCTATTTCCAAACGGATAATTGCTTCACCATCCAATTCATTCTTTGTCAAAATATTGAAACTGGGCCAGTCAGTGGGCATCCTCCGGGTCTGAAAAGTGAAGCCAATGCTGAAGTGCCTTAAACTTGCATTATTTCTAATAGCCAGCAGGGGGCGACTCCTCTGGTTGCAAAAAAGAAGTCTGATTGTATAGTCAATGAGAAAATGAGCCTACTTCTCACTTGATTTATTACCTCAGTAAACATTGTAAACATGAATTTATGGTCTCAATCGCTAGTTTCAAGTCTTTTTCAATACAGCATGATGTTCATTTAGTAAATGATGGTCCCATTTAGAGTCAAATAGACCATAAAGCAGGGGATGCTTTAGGGCGTGGCTACTTTGGGATTGACAGGTTGCTAGTCCTTGTTTGCGTCTCACTTCTGGTGGCAAAAAATCAAGATGGCAATGGACAAAAACCAAGAGGGCGATAGACAGAAACCAAGATGGCGATGGACAGAAACCAAGATGGCGATGGACAGAAACCAAGATGGCGATGGACAGAAACCAAGATGGCGATGGACAGAAACCAAGATGGCGATGGCCAAAAACCAAGATGGCGACGGCCAAAAACCAAGATGGCGAAGGCCAAAAACCAAGATGGCGACGGCCAAAAACCAAGATAACATGGTGACTTTGTGTACTTCTTCTACAGTCTATGGCTTAGATACCCTTTGATTCAGTAAATCCAAGCTTTAGATGTTTCATTAGATGTGCACGATTATTGCAGTGTTATTGAATGAAGCATACATGCAAACATGACGGATCTGATGGGTTTGAAATCTGACTCGCAGATAAATAACTTGCATGCAGCTGATAAATAACTGAGGATTAAGGACTCCACCTTCTGGCCCAATTTCATTCAATCCAAAGCCAATTTTTTTTTTCAAGCAAACTTCATACAACGCCTCAATTTTAGACAAGATCTGATAAGCAGTCAGCCTGTCTAAGAGCTATTCTCTGCAAGAACAGGTTTTCTTTATACCGCTGCAGGGGTTGTGTGACAATGCCTGAGGGAGATACACACACTTCCAGCACGGTGCAGCACCTGGTTTTATGGCTGAGTCAGTCCTCGCCAGTTTATCTGTTCAGATCTCCAGATTTCAGAGTAAAGTAAGTGTCCCTCTCAACGTCTCAGCATTCTTTGAATTACTACGGCACTATCTGATAAGCAGGGAGGAATCCAGTGTGTCTCTCTCTTACTCATTAACCCACTCACTCATTCACACATACTGTTTATAAAACTAGAGACAAGAATTCTCCTGTGAGGTCAGCTTCTTCGGCCACCGCGTCCTCGATAAAACCAACTTGTGCTCTATTTGTTTTCTGTTTTTCACGAGCTTGGATGCAAAGTCTTTAGACGCAGATTGCCCAACGCCGATTCCACATTAGACCCAGACAAACCCCCCCCCTCCTGTCCAGATTCTTCCAGTGGTGGACTGGCCTTTCATGGTCGCTCTATTTCAAAAAGAGGGAATGCTCATAAATTAAAGATTTTTACAATGGAAGCAAGCGATCACGGTTTTGGTTCTGCGGTTCCAGTAAAATTCTCTCCGCTGTGATTTATTCCAGTAATTATTAGGCCTATACGGCGAGCTATTTGTCACATGGAAGAAACCTTGTACCTCCAAAATATTCCAGCTGTTGAATGGGTTTGTTTTTTATCTTGAGCGTGATGCATTTATGGATATTTCCAGTGAGGATGGCAGTGATTTAATTAATTTATTTTGTCATTTATTTAAAGTTATGACCTGCAGACTATCATATATAATGTAATTATCCACTGTTTCCTCCTCACCTACAGCAAAACAGTCACAATAAGCTATCCAAAAACTCCCTACATGGAGTTTCCACAGTCAAATCTTATCAACTGTGGACTGGAGCTCCATTTGTGGGTCACTGACATGAAAACATTTGAGCAGCTCAATCCCTGCTGTTGATAATCAAGAGCTTCTTCCTCTTTCCTCGAGTGCCCCGCCCCTCCCCCTCTCTGCCTCTCCTTTTTCCAGTGTCAAATACCTTATAATTAAACATGCAGCTAAAGTGCAATAAATGCACAATACTTGCATGCAAGTAGGACTGAGGTGAGCAGCAGGTTTTCTGTATAAAGGTCAAGGAGTACAAGATGTGTCATGGCTAATGTTAGCCACATTGTCATGCTGCCTGAATGTAAAGAAAAAATAAATAAACACAACATGTATTTGGATCATGGTCAAAAGTCACTTTTTGTTACTCAAAACTTGAAATAAATATATTAATATGAATAAATTAATTAAATTAATTAAATAACGTAACAATTCAATTAATTAAATAATGTAACAATTAAAGTAATTAAATAACATACAAATTAAATACAATTTAAAACAATATATATATCGTCATTATTTAATTAATTAATACAATTAATTAAATACATTTAATTATTGAATAACATAAATAAAATAAAATAAAATAAAATAAAATAAAAACTATTAAATTAAATAAAATTAATTAAATATTTACTTATTTATTTATTTACTTATTATTATGTATACTTTTTTAATTTGCAAAGAGACAAGCCATGCATTGTCAGCAGGTTTTCTGGATGTAAAGGAGCATAAGATATGGTATGGCTAATGTTGGCCAAATTTCATGATGCCTTAAAGTAAAAAAAAAAAAAAATCACAACATATATTACTCAAAACTCTGAATAAATATGTTAATATGAACAAATTAATACAATTAATTAAATTTAATTCATAAAATAAAAATACATTCACATAAAATCAATTTAAAAAAAAAAAAGAAATATAAATATATATATATTTATCATTATTGTTACTTTTTAATTGTTAAGGAGCCATGCATTGTCACTCATATCCTCAGAATTTGTTTCTATAAATAGGTGACTTTCCTTTATATTGAACATAATTCATAAGTCCCAATATATTTATTTCAGTCGCCATCCTACTTTATAATACTTGTGTAAAAACCCAACCCAGACCAAAAGCTGCTTATATTTTGAAAATCCCCACAGGAAGCCCTGACTCACACTGTCGCTGACCTGACAGCCCTCACAATTAATTAAATAACAAAAATAAATCAAAATTGAGTTTATTTGTATTATTATTATTATTATTATTATTATTATTATTAATATTAATATTAATATTAATATTAATTATCATAATACTACTACTACTACTACTACTAATACTACTACTAATAATAATAACAACAACTTTTATATATATATATTATATATATATATATATTATA
>CAKALU010062015.1:7585-19138 GCA_916700995.1 Hozukius guyotensis
TGAAAAAAGTAGAAATAAATGTAAGATATTTATTTATCAATACCCTATTTAATTATAAAGTTTTATTTATTTCTGTGTCAGCATTTGTTTATTCTTTTATTTCTTTATTCGTACATTTCTTTATTTCTCTATCTATTTATTTATTACTGTATTTATTTATACATTTCTTTATTTCTTTATTGATACCTGAGTCATTTTTCGTCCTCCATAAAATGCTAGGGGCAAGATGCACATAAGAAGAAGACTCTTAACTGTTAATAACCCAGAAATCCAACCCTCAACGCTCGTGAATGTTTTCAGGCCATGAGAGTTAACGCAGCGAAGAAATCTGACCCATTTTCCATAAAATATTGCCTGGCTAGCTCAGTCGGTAGAGCATGAGACTCTTAATCTCAGGGTCGTGGGTTCGAGCCCCACGTTGGGCGTTGGTGTTTTACAGTGGAAGTATGGAATTCGAAAAGTTTAAGCTACTCATCAAAAGTGTTTGCAGTTAAACATCGTCTACCAATAAGACAATACTTCTGAGAAATCCTCTGTCACAGGCAGTCTAGTGCCAACGATGCTCGCCAACCATTGGCTAGATGTGTCAGGGACTAAAGGGTCATCAAGTGCACCAAAATTTTGTGTGGGTTGTGAGGAGAGTCAGCCCAGAAATCCAACCCTTCACCCTTCAGAGTGTTCTCAACCCATGAGCGTTAACGCAGCCATGAAATTGGACCCATTTTTCTATGAAATACTATATATATATAATACTATCTATTTATTTATTCCTGTATTTATTCATACATTTATTTATATATTTACTTATATGTTTATTTATACATTTATTTATTTATTTGTTGATACCTAAGTCATTTTTCAGCCTCCATAAAATGCTAGGGGCAGGAACTGCAGAAGAAGAAGACTCTTAACTGTTACTAACCTACTATAAACGTTTGGTGGGGTGGGAGGAGAGTCAACCCAGAAATCCAACCCTCAGCCCTTCTGAATGTTCTCAGCCCATGAGAGTTAACACGGCGAGGAAATATGACCCATTTTTCAGTCAAACATAGCCCGGCTAGCTCAGTCGGTAGAGCATGAGACTCTTAATCTCAGGGTCGTGGGTTCGAGCCCCACGTTGGGCGTTGGTGTTTTAAAGTTGGAATTTCAGAGGTAGAAATATAAAACTGATAAAACTATACATCGGTGTTACTTCACGCTCAATACAAAGGACCTTCACACTTCAGCTATCTCTCAAATCAACAGAGGTACAGCGCAAGACAGCATACACAGAAAACCACGCCTACCGTAGGAGAAAACAATATAGAACCAAAGGCTCAACATTTCTTTATTCTTTTATTTATTTATTCCTGTATTCGTACATTTATTTATTTCTGTATCTATTTATTTCTTACTGTAATTATTTATACATTTCTTTATTTCTTTATTGATACCTAAGTCCTTTTTCGTCCTCCATAAAATGCTAGGGGCAGGATGCACATAAGAAGAAGACTCTTAACTGTTAATAACCCAAAAATCCAACCCTCAACGCTTGTGAATGTTTTCAGGCCATGAGAGTTAACACGGCGAAGAAATCTGACCCATTTTCCACAAAATATTGCCCGGCTAGCTCAGTCGGTAGAGCATGAGACTCTTAATCTCAGGGTCGTGGGTTCGAGCCCCACGTTGGGCGATGGTGTTTTAGAGTGGAAGTATGGAATTCGAAAAGTTTAAGCTACTCATCACAAGTGTCTGCAGTTAAACATCGTCTACCAATAAGACAATACTTCTGAGAAAGCCTCTGTCACAGGCAGTCTAGTGCCAACGATGCTCGCCAACCATTGGCTAGATGTGTCAGGGCCTAAAGGGTAATCAAGTGCACCAAACTTTTGTGTGGGGTGTGAGGAGAGTCAACCCAGAGGGGTCTCAACCCATGAGCATTAACGCAGCCATGAAATTGGACCCATTTTTCTATGAAATACTATATATCTATAATACTATCTATTTATTTATTCCTGTATTTATTCATACATTTATTTATATATTTACTTATATGTTTATTTATACATTTATTTATTTCTTTGGTGATACCTAAGTCATTTCCAGCCTCCATAAAATGCTAGGGGCAGGAAGTGCAGAAGAAGAAGACCCTTAACTGTTACTAACCTACTATAAACGTTTGGTGGGGTGTGAGGAGAGTCAACCGAGAAATCCAACCCTCAGCCCTTCTGAGTGTTCTCAGCCCATGAGAGTTAATAAGGCGATGAAATATGACCCATTTTTCAGTCAAACATAGCCTGGCTAGCTCAGTCGGTAGAGCATGAGACTCTTAATCTCAGGGTCGTGGGTTCGAGCCCCACGTTGGGCGTTGGTGTTTTAAAGTTGGAATTTCAGAGGTAGAAATATAAAACTGATAAAACTATACATCGGTGTTACTTCACACTCAATACAAAGGACCTTCACACTTCAGCTATCTCTCAAATCAACAGAGGTACGGCGCAAAGCAGCATACACAGAAAACCACGCCCAGTAGGAGAAAACAATATGGAACCAAAGGCTCAGCATTTATTTATTTGTACATTTCTTTATTTCTTTATTGATACCTAGGTCATTTTTCGTCCTCCATAAAATGCTAGGGGCAAGATGCACATAAAAAGAAGACTCTGTTAATAACCCCAAAATCCAACCCTTTTTTCAGGCCATGAGAGTTAAGGCAGCGAAGAAATCTGACCCATTTTCTCCAAAATATTGCCCGGCTAGCTCAGTCAGTAGAGCATGAGACTCTTAATCTCAGGGTCGTGGGTTCGAGCCCCACGTTGGGCGTTGGTGTTTTACAGTGGAAGTATGGAATTTGAAAAGTTTAAGCTACTCATCAAAAGTGTCTGCAGTTAAACATCGTCTACCAATAAGACAATACTTCTGAGAAATCCTCTGTCACAGGCAGTCTAGTGCCAACGCTGCTTGCCAACCATTGGCTAGATGTGTCAGGGCCTAAAGGGTCATCAAGTACACCAAACTATTGTGTGTGGTGTGAGGAGAGTCAGCCCAGAAATCCATCACTTCGCCCTTCAGAGGGTTCTCAACCCATGAGCGTTAACGCAGGCATGATTTCGGACCCATTTTCCATAAAATATTGCCCGGCTAGCTCAGTCGGTAGAGCATGAGACTCTTAATCTCAGGGTCGTGGGTTCGAGCCCCACGTTGGGCGCAAGTGTTTTCCAGAGGGAGAAACTCCACAGAACTGTAGTTAATGCACAATCCTATCAGTATACCAACCCTGTTTGCAGATTAATATCACAAAAACACATTACCCCACACAACATACAGAAACTGAAATGTGAGCAGGGCACAGGAACAACACTGTAAATATTTTATGTTTATTTACTGAAGGCTTTACCTAAACTGCAGTACGTGCTCTGCAATGAACCTGTTGAATCTGAATGTTCACCTCTGTCTGTATCATCACATCAGCATTTACAACTGAACCTCATTGAAAACACTGAGCTTGATATCTGTTAAAGGAAGAGCAGGAACATCGGAGGGAAACAAAAAGGACAAGCTCTGCTATGTAGTGATATACTGTATATCTTATAATATTGAGTGATACTCCCTTCTAACCTAAATATGTCTTCAACTGAAAACAACAAAGAGGTGTTAAGAGAAAACATGGAGGTAAAGAGAGACAGAAAGAGACAGATGGGAAGAGTGAAGAAGAAAAAGAGTGATGGAAACAGAAAAAGTCGGAAAGAGAGAGTTAAAAGCAGCAGAGAATAGGCTTATTGTTGTGGGCACATGTGTTCATATATGGCCTACAGTGTGTGTGTGTGTTAGACAGCTTTCCAACCCGGTGCAGGTGTGCTGTTGATAGTTTTATCAGCGCTGGATCGGGGCTACTGAGAGGAGGAGAGAGGAGGGAGGAGAGGAGAATCTGTAATGATTTTGGCGTTTATATGGGCTGTTCCATTCATATCCACTTATCATACTATGGAGCAGTGCCAAAAGACTGAATGCATGCTCTCCATATTACGTTACAACGTCATAGTTTCCCTCCAGTATTCCTACCTTTCTGACATGTTGCTCTCTTTGCGTGATGTTGGTGCAAACATTGGAAAAACACTGTGCTTCACAAAGTCAAGTGACAGTAGATTTAGATCGCAGTTTGCCAACTTCGTCAACCTCGGGGCTTGATTTAGAGTCAGGACTGGGTAAAATACTTATATTTGTTTCGTAAATTCCTTCCCTGTATATAATAATCATCAAATTCACTTAAAAAGCACATTCTACATAAGGTAAACTGCAGTTCTAACTAGGACATAACATGAAAATCAAACTTTTCAGTGCCCATGCTCATACATTTTGGTAACCTGAGTGCCTACCGACACACAAACTGTGAAATAAGACAACCCAGTCAGTTTTTTGTGGGCTGCCTAGATCAGAAAACATGTGATTAAACCATCCAGATTTGGCTCCTCT
Source organism: Hozukius guyotensis (assembly GCA_916700995.1). Lineage (NCBI taxonomy): Eukaryota > Metazoa > Chordata > Actinopteri > Perciformes > Sebastidae > Hozukius > Hozukius guyotensis. The sequence continues at coordinate 12,038 of CAKALU010062015.1, forward strand.
TCCTATGTCACATGCAGTCTCAGAATATACCGCCCACAGCTTGAGAACTACCTTTGCAAAGGTGCACCATATTTTTCTCACAAGCCAATCAGAGTAGACTGGGCTTTTTCGGGAGGGGAATTTAAAGAGACACGTGCTAAAACGGAGCGTTTCAGACAGAGAGAGAATACAGGTATATTCAAAAAACACACTATTTTTCTCATACGGTCTGTATGAGAAAAATAGTGTGTTTTTTGAACATTAAAGCATGTAAACATGTTCTAGTAGAAACCCCAAATTCAAGTATAAAACTGGAAATTACCTTGATATGTCCCCTTTAAAAAGATTTTTTAAATATTAGAGAAAAAATACATTGCAGATTAATAACTAAAGCATGTTAAGAATTTTAAATTCCCTTTCATTAACTGTTGGAGCAAATAATAATATAGTATATAATCAATAAACAATTATTGTCTTGAAACACAGAATTGTACCTTTATGTGCCCCAAAGAGCCATACCGTATATTTACATTATACACCTGCCAGTTTATTAGGTACACCTAGCTCAAACTACTTTAGTCTGACCTCTGACATAAATGAGATGGACAAAATATTGGAAACACAATAACAAATACAGCCTCCAAATGCCCATAAGTTTATTGCAGGGCTCTTTTGGTGGACCTAATAAAGTGGTAAATGAGTGTATTTAGAGAATTGGCCATAATCACAGCCAGATAATACTATAGAACATACATAAAATGAAAAAAATGAATATGTTTGAAATTTAATTAAATTATATATTGTCCATTTGGAGCTATTTCTGCGCTCTTGACAATATAATGTATATTGCTACAGTTTTGTAAAATGCTCTTAAAAGTTAAAACACTCTACCTGTTGTAATTCTTCAACGAATATTAGGGACATTGTAGGTAAAAAAAATAATAATTACCGAGCCGGGGGAAGGAGGGTAATATTCCGAGAAAAAACTCAGAATTTACGATATTAATGTAGTACATTTACAAGAACAAAACATGGATATTCTCTAAGATTAACGCGCCAAATTTCTGAGAAAAAAAAACTCATAAATTTGCGTGATTATAATGTTGAAAATTTACAAGAAAAAAAATCAAAGTATAAGTCATTATTCTTGGTGAGGGCATTTTCTTATTGTCGATTATCGGGTTGGAATACTGGATTTTATGTGAATTAAAACCTGTGGTGAGCCTCTAACACACCAGTGCTCAGTAACTGAGGCTCCTCTGGTCTTGTGGCTGTTTGGTCTGTGACGGTCCCCTCGTACCGGCCGGCCGGATTTATAAAACAGTTTCAGGCTCTATAAAGTGTCCAATAAACCACTTTTACTATTAGTGTAGGACACTGCTAGCACACAGCTGGAGACCGCTACCACTGACCATACACACACACTCACAACACACGCACTCACACAACACACGCAGACAAGCAGGGACAGTCACATACTTCCTGGTCAGACACATTTTGAGGGCTGCTGGAGTCAGGACCTCTGCCAAACTCTAACCCCATGTCACCCCACCCTGCCGCCCCGATGACATCACCGCATAGCCCTGAACCGCCGGCCTATAAAGGCCCAAAACACGCACACACAAACACTTACACACACACACACACACACACACACACACACACACACACACACACACACACATACACACACACACACACACACAAACACACACGATGGAGCAGCTTAAGTGCGTCTGCTGCCTCTGGGTCAAGTCATAAACTTGTACATATATATTTATTTATTTACAATAGAGCTGCAACAATTAATAGATTATCTGGTTATCTGGTTTCTTTACTCCTCTATGACAGTAAATTATCTTTTACTGTATAATTGAGTTGTGGACAAAACATTTGAGGACGTCGTCTTGGGTTTTGGGAAACACTGATCGAGATTTGTCATCATTTTCTAAAATTTTATAGAACCAAGGGACTAATCGATTAATCGAGAAAATATCGACAGATTAATCAATAATGAAAAATAATCGTTAGTTGCGGCCCTAATTTACAATGACATAAATCAGAGAAAAGCAGCAAATGTTCATATTGGAGAAGCTGGAACCAGTGAATATTTGGCGGTTTTGCTTAAAAATTGACATAAACCACAAATGTGCGCGGGTCTTTCTCTGCCAAGTCAGCGCCTTCATCCTGAAGACCAAACTGACTAAACAAATGCAAACAAATGCAAACAAAAGGCACACACACCAGGAGTGGAGGGGTTAAGCCGGCCACTGTCATACACCGTCCTGGGAGGAATTCCCAGGATCCAAGTGAACCAATCGGAGAGCAGCGTTTAAAATACTGGCTCTTCAACTGGAGAGGCCGTCCTCTTCACATGGACCACCGTCTGTGGTTAGTCATTAGTGCTTCCAGTGGGCGAAAATACACACACATGTTACACACTAATGTAACACATCCAGTGTTAAAGACCCCCCCCCCCCTCCCCACACACACACTTAAACATGCACACACACATTCAGATACTTAATGCTGTGCTAAGTGTCCCATTTTAACCGGTTTTCATGCAGATTTTCCACTTCAGAATTTGTGAAAATCCTTAAATGTCTACTTAACGGTCACTATACATCCAAATCCATTGTGTCTGAACATATGGGACACACACAGACTTTACAACACACTCTTGAATGACCTTGAGGGTCCATTGATGCTTGCAGACATCCCATCTTCTCGTATATCGAGCGTGGAGACACACAACACACACACACTTACTCCCCCTTCCCTAATTACCGAGTCCCGAGGGACGACACACTCAAGCAGCACTTCAATGTTTGGTGGAGGAAAAGCTCTTTCTCACCAGTTAGAGGGCAGACAGAGGTAAAGAAAAGAAATAACAATGACTAAATGGCTACTTCTCAAACACCAACGTATAGGCAGCCATGAGCCAAAGGCATTCTTGAGTTCATCAAACAGGTTTAGAAAGCAATATAAACCCCAAACCATTTAATCTCTCAGCTTAAGTGAAAATGTTGACACTGTGTCGTCTCGAACATCAAATCCAACATGATACAGGACTGACAGGAAGTAAAGAAAGGGCAGAAAAGTGAACAAAGGGCAGAACAGAAAGAGAAAATTGATGTCCTGACTGAAGCAGCGAGAGGGAGGGAAGAGAAAGACCAGAAGTTGACTTGGTCGACAGGGAGGGAGGGAGGAAGAGAGATTATCTCTCTCTAATGGCTAACCTGTTGACAGCAACACTTTTCACCACCTCTATCTACACATCTAATGTTACTATCTACCCTCCACACACACACACACACACACACACACACACATCCTCAGGGTTTATCAGCGCGGCTGTCAGTCCGCTCCACGGCTCAGGTGGGTTTTTAAAACCATTAGAAGTGCAACGCGAACCGGAGACGTCACCGCCAGAGACGACCTCCACTTTCTGTCAGAATCTGATTCATATTTGACTTTTCTCTGCTATGTCTGCTCTTTACAAACAAGAATATGTGGGAAAGATGTTTGTCTCCAGTTGATTATTGGTTAATTATACGCACATCACGTGGATCAGAACAGCGTCAGTAAAGGAAAAAGTAACGCCTGCGCACTACTCCACGCCACAATATTTTTATTGACTACGTTTTGATCCTGTTTTGATCTTTATCAGGTCAAAGTGTTTGAAAAAGTGGAAACCACACCCATATTTATACATGAAGCAAACAAGCTCTATGATGGCAGGTGTAGTTCATCCAAAACACCAGCGTGATAAAAACATCCACAAACAATTCACAATTTGATAAAGTACATAAAAACAGTAAAACAAAAGTCATACTTTTAAATATCAAACATGTTATTTTATGTCATGTTCATCATCTCATATGTCAGAAAATCCATCACCTACGTTCAAAAAGGGGAAAGAAGAAATATGTAATACTTGTTCAATAAATTGGGTTTAAAACACCCTTCTAAATAAGTTATCTATAGCAAATCCAAAAGGTTTTTATGTACTACTATCAAGTTGTGAATTGTTTGTGGATGTTTTTAATCACGCTGGTGTTTTGGATGAACTACACCTGCCATCATAGAGCTTGTTTGACTATTGGTGTGCTTCATGTATAAATATGGGTGTGGTTTCCACGGTTTAAAACATTTTGACCCGACGAAGATCAAAACGTAGTCAATAAAGATATTGTGGCATGGAGTAGTGTGCAGGCGTTACCTTTTTCTTTACCGTTTCCAGTTAATTAAACATGTTTTATAACTTATAATGATGAATCAAAATGTTCTTTTATTGTGAATTTACTTTTTTATGAATGTTTTTGGCCCTACTGAGAAAGGCATGTCCATCTCAACGATATTGGTTGATTCAATGAAGGATACATTTTAAAAAATGCATGTTTTGGGGGTTTTGTATTATGACACTAAACACAGTTTTAAGTTTTTCCTGCCTTTGGGCCAACAAACTTACTGCTCCTAGATCTAGCAAAGTTCAAAGGTCACCATAAAGCCTTAATAGGTCTACTGATGTGTGGATGTCTCAACGCCAAACAGGAGGAAACACACACAAGATACAACATTAAATCACCCACTCATAATCAACAAATACAGTCCATACATGCATATTATTACATGTGTAAAGTCACAGCTTTTTGGTCTTGTTAACTGCCGCTTTAAACATGTTTGAATCCGTTTTCGTGATGACATTCACATAGGGCTGGTCAATATGATGATATATATCGTCTAATGGATATAAAAATGTCTATTGTTTATATTTTTCTATGTTGTATCTCTATAATTTCACTTTAAACTGTTATACTGTTATATAACATGCTATTTAGTGATAGAAGATTTTAGCTATATCGCCCAGCCCTACATTCAGTTAATAAAAAAAATGTTGTAGTCATGGAAAAAACAAACAACAACACTAAAGTTGAGTTTCTGCTTTTCCTAGAGCACATTGTAAGTTATCACGTCTTGTATTTCTTGTCATGTGTGTACAAATGTCTTTACAATACACCGCTCTAGCATCACAAACTACAAAATGTCCTCACTCCTCTATAGTCTCTGCTCAGGGTACATTGTTTGATTGCACAGCTGACCTCTGACCTACAGCTGCCACCTACTGAACACAGCTACATATGCTCATACAGGCCAACAAACTAACGTGTACAGTAGAGCCGAGCGCCTGTCATCTGTTATATGCCAGCTTTTCACTCAAAAATGCCATGTCAATTTCACTCCTTGTGTTTATAATACCTGTCAAAGTTAAAAGTGAACTTGTTCCTCCCCAGAGTTACAGTCAGACTTGTGTCAGTGTTCGATGCCATACAGCCGCTGGCCCAGATGAAGGCAGCCGGAGCAACTTCTCTATACTGAGAGAAACATTTGTGCAACATTTCGACCCAAAAATAGTCCTGGTCTCCACCGCAACGCGAGAGGGCTGCCTTCATTTAGGCCGATGGGGTTGGCAGATCACACACACACACACACACACACACACACACACACACACACACACACACACTGCATTTCACCACTGTGTCATATGGGAGCCAAAGTCATGAAATAAGCCCATTCTGTAAGTAGACTGTGACAACGGAAACATTGTGGGGACAAGACGTCTACAAGTTCAAATGGAGCAACTTTAAACCAACTTTGACTTGTGTGTGTGTGTGTGTGTGTGTGTGTGCGTGTGTGTGTGTGTGTGTGTGTCCTGCTCAGAGGGTGCAAAGTCACTCAAAATAGTGAGTTCAAGTTTAAAACTTTCCATTTAAATCCAAAAAGTCATGCAAACTTCTCACAACTGTCAGGACAAAGATGATAAAGCCAAAAATACTGACAGAAAATATGACATATGATATCAACTACTAACTATCATAAAGTGTATCACTGATAGATAGATAGATATAGATAGATGGATAGATGGATGGATAATAGATAGATAGATAGATAATAGATAGATAGATAGATGGATAGATGGATAGATAGATAGATAGATATATAGATAATAAATAATAGATAAAAGATAGATAGAGAGATATATAATAGATAATAGATAGATAGATAGATATATAGATAATAGATAAATGGATAGATAGATAGATAGATGATAGATAGATAGATTTAACATTAATGAAAAAGTGAATGTAGTTCCTACCTGTTCTGCTGTGCTCGGATCCAGTTGTTGCTCAGCTCTCCAGGAATAGTTTTTCCTCCCGACCATCCGAAGCGCTCCAGTCCGAAAAAGTGACTCTCTGTCCGGCTGGGAAGCTACAGACAGGTCGGTGTTTTTTTATGGAAAGGGAACCCCCCTTTCGCGGAGATCCCACAGCAGCCTGCTGCGGAGAGCAAACTCTTCCAGGTGTCACTTTAATGTCCTTCCTTTTCTCTGCTCGGTCACCTTCACAGATATGCCACAAAAAGTCCCAATTTGTCCAGTAGAAATATGGAAATAAAGTCAGAAACCTCCCGGTTGTTGTGCGCGGTGTCCTCAGCAACAGGTGTCAGAAACAAAGTGAGATTTCTTCACGGACATCACAAGTTTCCAAACTCCAAGCTCTCCAGCTAATTACGCACGCATGCAAGGAAAAAGGAGGAGGAGGAGGAGGAGGAGGGAGAGGAGGAAGGGTGCTCTCCAAAGTTTTTACGCGTCGAGAAACACGAGTTTGGAGTGAAACAAAAGAAAGTTCACTCTCTCTGTGTGACGACTCTGCTCTGGTCTGCTCTGGTGTGGAAACTGCTCGGCTGCCCACCGGTGGAGACACAGAGAGAGAAAGCTTCACATAGAAGGAGAAATGACACGGAGAAAAAGTCTGTCAGAAGTGGGATTCGAACCCACGCCTCCATTTGGAGACCAGAAGTCCCGGTTTATCTCAGGAAGGAGTTAATCCTTGAGTCTGGCGCCTTAGACCGCTCGGCCATCCTGACAACTGAGAATTGAAGTCGTTTAGAAAAACCACAACTTTTACTTCATTCAATTCAATTCAATTCGATTCAATTCAATTCAATTTGCTTTATTGGCAAGACTGTCAGGTGAACAATATTGCCAAAGCGTCAATTCAATAATAAATACAATTTAAAAAAAAAGAACAAAATAAGAATAAAAACATATACATATAT
>CAKALU010062019.1:0-11883 GCA_916700995.1 Hozukius guyotensis
ATGTATTTATTTTTACGTTACGAACGAAACAATTACTTCTGATGCATTTATCAGGTTTCAACCAACCACAGAAAAACTGACCAATTTGAAAAGGCCCTGCCACGCCAACCTCCCTTTCCATACGTATGGGGACAAAATTGATTTTCAAAGACAGGCTTAAAGACGGCTATTTCATGAATTAGGCTGTGCTTTTTAAGCTTGATCAGGAATTTATTAGAAGTATAATTACATGATACGTTATCTGGAGAAGGGGCTCGAGATGTAAATGTATTAAGACACAACCCTGTTTTTTATGAGAGAACTAGCACTGTACTGCAAATCATTGAAGTATATGAAAAAGAAGGCAGGAAGAAAATTCCTGTAAATTAATGATGCCTTAGACTCTAAGGGGGCTAAAATTTAGCTGCTACTTTATTTTTTATTTTATTTTATTACTTTACTTTTTGTCTTTTATTAGGTTGTAATTTACACACACATTGTTGTACATTTTGTACTTAAAGGTCCCATATTATAAAAAAGTGAGATTTTCATGTTTTTTTATTATAAAGCAGGCTTAAGTCCTGTATAAATACTGTGAAAGTATCAAAACACTCAATCCACAGGGAAATACACACAGCCCGTATTCAGAAACTCTGCATTTGAAACAAGCCATCAGGATTTCTGCCCATTCGTGATGTCAAGAATATACAATATTTAGACCCTTTACGCAGTTTAAACATTAACATTCTAAATGTGTCCCAGTTTATTCCTGGCTGCAGTGTATGTGAATGACATCAACTGACAGGAAGTACACATGGACCCAAGCTGTTGCCTAGCAACGCAATTCTGTTGCAATTCCGTCAAAATGCGCTAAAACGGAGCGTTTCAGACAGAGGGTAAATACAGGCATACTCAGACAGACAGTATGAGGAAAATAAAGTTTTTTTTGAACATTACAGCATGTAAACATGTTCTAGTAGAAACACAAACTACAATTATGAACCTGAAAATGAGAATAATATGGGACCTTTAAATAAAAAAGTGCTGCTTGATTGTACCTTAAAGGCTGAACTCAGGACATTAAAAATCCACCATTTAAATTAGTGGGCGTAGTCATAGAATGTTGCGTCATGGAATGTGTTTAATAACGTTCCATAGGGTTGTAGGGCAACTCGCCATCTTTGAAGATCCAGTTGGAGGCTTTTATTAGTTTCTTTGTTCATATTCTTTTACCCAACTATACTAAACCTACTTTTTCGAATCTCATAGTTGTAAAAGACAGGTAAGAACACTATAAGACTTTATTCTGTGTTACTTATAGTTCAGCGTTAGTGTGTATTCCTCTGATGCTAGCTACCGTTAGCCTGTTAGCTTGTCCACCACTCGACGGCTCTCTCGCCAACATGGCAGATCAGATGCTAATCAGGCTAATTAGCCGTAGTGGCTACGATACATTATTACCTGAATTACTATTGTTAAATTGGCACATTGGGCGCAACTTTCTATAATTGTGGGAGTAAACATTTTGACGTTGGTAGTCACTAGAATATGTGAGTTATAGGCAGAGTTACGTAACGTTAATGTGGTTAAATAGTGACGTTAGATAACGTGCTCTGCGTGGTGGTAGTAGGCCTCTGGATCGAGTCTTTGTGCTTAATCACCTCTAATGTGAAGCTGTTGACTGTTTACACAGACTGAACTGAAGAAGCTGCCACATTTAGAGTTGCAAATTATGATATCAATCAATCAACAATCAACATGTATTTGTATAGCCCTTTACAATAACCAAAAGGTACCCAAAGTGCTTTACATTAACATCAAGAAATAACAGGAATAAAAACACAAAATATCATAAAATCATAAAAAGGTACATAAAAAGCAGAGGAAAAATGTCAGCGTTACTAGGTATTAAAAGCCAATTTAAACAATGCTGGAAGGTTTTTGGTTTGAGAGCTGCAACCAATGATAATTGTTTACTGTCGATTTATTTTGCAGAATAGTTTCTCGAATAATCGTTTAAAACTCCCAAATATTTATTTAAATAATCATATCGTTGTGAAAACGTTAATTTTTAAAACTTTATTTCAGTATCCATAGTAACAGCAGAAAACATTAAAATCATTTACATACAAAAGAAGCTTAGCGAAAACATAAACAAAGAGCTGTGACAAACATAAAAGGACAACAGAAATGAAACAAAACCAACACACTGTCGATTTATTTTGCTGAATAGTTTCTCGAATTATCGTTTAAAACTCCAAAATATTTAATTAATGATATAACGTTACGTATGAGAAGCTGAAGCCCGAGAATGTTTGGTATTTTTTTCCTTTTTAAATGACAAAAGATTATCAAAATTGTTGCAGACTAAATACAAATTTTCAACTCTACTCACTTTTTATTGTTTATCTTTAATGTTACACAACTCAATCTTAGTTGGCTGCAGCCACTTATAATACATAATAATAATAATAATAATAATAATGATTTATTCATATAGCACATTTTCAAAACAAGGTTAACACCCAGAACTTAAAATCTAAACAAAATAAAATCATATAAATAGAAAATAAAATCATATAAATAGAAAAAAAATCATATAAATAGTTACAACAGTGCACCATCAGTTAAGAAAAAGCCATAATATAAAAGTGAGTCTTAAGAAGAGATTTAAAGGAAGATACTGAGTTTGCCTGCCTGAGATCCTCAGGGAGGGAGTTCCACAGCTGAGGGGCCCGGTTGGTCACCTTGTTGACAAGTTTGGATTTTGGACCCGTTAGTAGGATCTCCTGCCAGAGGATCTAAACCATCGATCAGGCTGATAGGGAGTCAGCAAATCACCGATATAAGCAGGAGCCAGACCATTCAAGGCTTTAAAAACAAGCAGTAAAATCTTAAAATCAATTCTAAAACTTACAGGTATCACATATATAATATAATACATAATATTGGGTCTTTTACATTGGGGAGAGGTATCTCCAGAAACAATCCCACTTGTAATGCTGCAACTGAGTCCATGGCTACAAAAACATTGCAATGATTGATAAATACCAGAATTTAATGTGTTTTAGGATTAAGTGGAATATCCATTTTGACTTGTCTTTCAGATGCGCCACTCGAAACGAATGCGCTCTCCGGGTGTCTGGCTTGACGAGTACAGCTGGGAAGAGAGGATGGAGTGTCGTAAGCGAAGGAAACAAGATTCGCACAGCAGCGAAAGAGAAAATAAGTCCAGAAGAACTCACATTCAACACAAGTTCTATGATGGGTAAATATCATATTTATTAATGAATAATTAATGAGTTTTTTTTATTTCGTAAGTTACATATTTTAAGTTGAACAATATATCAAAAACTAGATTATGTGCCAGAGAGCTACAGTGTTATATACTCAAAATTCCAGTGTTGTATGAAATAAATGCATTTTATTGACCTTTTTGTAGAAAGCCTTCAACCATCACATCATTATATAAATAGGGAAAAAATGTTGGTAAAGTTTTGATAAATAACGGGATGAAAATTTAAAAAAAGGATATATTGTGTCTTCCACTTGGTTTCAGAATTTTAGTGTCTTGTGCTGCCATGTTTTGTGATGCGGATAATAAAGCTTGAGATTTGTAAACAACTCGCGCTTCATATCAAACTTGCAGTGTTCATTTTTGTAATGGCATGTCAGATACACTTTTTTAAATGAATCCGTTTGCCCTTAAATGATAGTCAATTTGCAATTTCATTGTCATCTAGTGAAGTTGTATGCAAAATAAATATGTTTTGCAATTCTATCTTTTGTATGGTGGCCCATGGGGTTACATTATCTGTTTTCAAGGTCTACTCTAATTTTAATTCTGTAGAGAGGCAGACTTCCTCCTGGAAGACAGCTGACACCAGCAGGGTGCAAGGGCTCTAGGGATTTCTTGGACATTTTTAGATGCTTCAGTGCTAACACGACCTGCTGGATGGGTGTACTGGACGCGTTTGGTAACATTCTAAGCAAAGCTTAATGAGCAAACATTAGGATGTCAAACAGCAAGGCCCATATAAGGAACTGTTGGAAGGAATTTTTATGTAAGCAATAAACACATTCTCCTTGAGATTTTTTTAGTTCTCTGCATTTCATATTGGCAGAAATGGTACCACGTAGGTGTTCACTTGTGGCGTACTGAGAACTGCAGGTGCAGAATCACAGATCGTATTACGCACTATCAGGTTGTACCGAAAAGCTTTCAGCAACTTTGAGTGCCTCATACTTTAACTCTGCCAATGTGGCTCTCTGTCAGGGTGCACGAGTTTTAGGGAAGGCGTGGCTCGGGTTGCCAAGGAGACGGCTGTATAAATGCTAAAATTGCCCAAATGTGTGACATTACATGTGGCCATTTGCATACCCTTAAAAGTATTATTTACAAAGTGATAAAGCATTAATAAAATGCTTTTGCTCTTTGAACGGGATGCCTGGTGTTTGGTGGCTGTAATGAGTATGTTGCTAATTACAAATGTTACATAAAAGGCTCAGGGGGATAGAGTGTCAGGCAACGGGCGGACCATTAGCACCATCATATACAGTTTCCATTTGAGAGTGTTATCACAGACAAGGAACTGGGCTGTTCCTGAGATGACCTACGCTTTCTTGTCCTTGTTTTTGATTTGTGTTTTTGTTTTTGTTTGGCTGCAGGCACTACTTGGAGACCCGCAGTTTGAACCAGAGGCTGGAATCCAGGGAAGGAACCACCAACGACCACAGTTTGGGCATGGCCTGTGAGGAGGACAGCCGCGAAGGCACCGGCAAGGACAGAGATCGTGACTGGCACCACTACAGCAAGTCATCGGGGCGCAGTGGTCGGAGTGGTCGCAGCAGGCGGAGCAGCGGCAGGCAACGAGACCGAAGGCGTAGGCGCAGCCACTCTCGCCACCGGTCCTCCTCGGTACGGGAAACTCCTTCTCCCCTCTACTCCCCTCTCCTGTCTTTGCCACCAAATCGAATGGGTCATCACTGGTGTTTAGCCAATGCGTAACACCTATCTCTTTGTCTCTCTGTGTGTCCCACTCTTCACTATTAAGCATGATTTCCAATAATTACAAGTAGGGGACTTGGGGTCTCAGGAAGTAAGGGATTATGAGTGTTTATAGATTTGCTAGAGAAAAGTGGACCCAGTATTTGTGCTGAAATCTTATTGGTAGTTATGGGACGTGATAGTAAAGAATGAAGTTGTTTCGGAAGAGTTACTAAGAACTACATGTAGATAGACTGTAATCAATCAAGTTCAGTTTTTTTTCTGTACTACTCTGAGAAAGTCTCTCATCTGAAAATCTTGTTGCCATGTTTTTCTTCTGTAACACACACTATGTGGTGGCTGGCGCCCAATTTCTCTGACGGGGCTGAATTTGAATTTGCTGCTCCGTCCATTCGCCTGGCGGTGTTACTGAACGGGCCGAATCTATCCACCCCTACACCTCCCCCCCTTGGCCTGGTTGAATGAATGACGATGTCGCATTGTGGTGGCCTGGTGCTGGCTGACTGATGGGTTATTGATGTGATGGCGGATTGCGGCGGTTCCGGTGCAGAGGAGGAGCCAACAGCGCAGGAGCAGGAAAAGATCCAGGAGTGTTGAGGATGATGGCGAGGGTCACCTCATCTATCACAGTGGAGACATGCTGAGAGCGAGATGTATAGAATATATACCTTTTTTTTCTACTGTTGTTCACACTTTGTCTCTCTCACTCTCTTGTCTGGTTTTTATTTCCAAACATTAATTTAGAGAATTAAGTATTTGGGCCAATAGACTTAATTTTTTTGGTTAAATACTGCTTGTCAGTGTAAAATATTTAGTATTGAGTTGTATTCCAGTGTTCAGAATCCTGTTTATATAAGTGTGAGCCAAACAGAGCTATCAAACATCAGGCAGTGCACCAGCCAAAGGGCAGTGTTTCAGTTCGTCAGTGCCGTGTTTCTAACTTCAACTCTCTATTTTCTGTAGATGAGGTTGTGTCTACTCTAGGAGAGGGTGCCTTTGGGAAGGTCGTCGAATGCATTGATCACTCTAAGTAAGAAAATATTCCTCACAGCTCAATGTTTGTAATAGTTTTTCTCACACATTTGATGCTAATAGTATTTCTATTGTGTGTTTCCAGTGATGGAGCTCGAGTGGCTCTGAAGATCATTAAAAACATAGATCGCTACCGTGAGGCAGCGATGTCTGAGGTACAGGTGCTTGAGCAGTTGAAGTCCCTTGACACTGACAAGAGATGGTAAGTCAATCCATAGTAACTTCATACCACAAAAATCTGGTCATCACATATGAAAATATTCTCTGAATTTGCACACAAGAAACTTACTTTGCATCTACTACACCTCTCCTCCTCTCTAGTGCTTGTGTACACATACTGGACTGGTTTGACTACCACGGCCACGTTTGTATTGCCTTTGAACTGCTTGGCCTCAGCACCTATGATTTCCTCAAGGAAAACAATTTCCAGCCTTTCCCCATAGAACACATCAGGCACATGGCGTACCAGATCATCCGGGGTGTGCGATGTGAGTAATAGACACAGGTGGACAGAAATTACAATATGTGTAAAAAAAAAATAGCTTGATTTAATATGTGTGGTCTTGTCTTTCAGTTCTGCATAAGAACAAGCTGACTCACACAGATCTGAAGCCTGAGAATATTCTCTTCATTGATTCAGACTATGATATGGAGTACAACTCTGAACTGGTAAGTGTCCCTAAATATTTATCCAGAAAAATCCTACCTGCTGAAGTATCGGCCAAATACCAAAACGTCTTGTTATGTGTCGGCAGCTGTGTGAGTAGCATGATTGTGTTCTCGTCCTCAGAAACGGGATGAACGAACTTTGAAGAACCCAGATGTGAAAATCGTGGACTTCGGTAACGCCACATACGAACACGAGCACCACACCTCTGTGGTGTCGACACGTCACTACCGCGCTCCTGAAGTCATTTTAGGTACGTGGTTTGTTTTAAAACACTATAGACGGATCCTTTAGTGGTGACTTGTTATTTAGTTAACATTGTCTCTTTCAGATCTGGGCTGGAGCCATTCCTGTGATGTCTGGAGTGTAGGCTGCATACTCATTGAGTACTACCTTGGATCTACTCTCTTCCAGGTACGTGGCAGTAGAGAGCATAATGAAATTAGTAATACTGTGACTTTTACCATGGCATTTGACCAGATGTGTTGTATATTGTTTTCTCCTTCAGACTCATGACAGTAAAGAGCACCTTGCTATGATGGAGAGAGTCCTGGGTCCCATCCCCTCCAACCTCCTGCAGAAAACCAAGTACGTGGATCACTAACTGGCCTATTTTAATGTCTGAACAAAAGATTTGTAACAAAATTGATAAGGCGACCTGAACATGCTCTGCAGGTGGAGTTAATTTAATTTTTATTTTCATTGTGTGTACAGGAAACGGCGATATGTTCACCGGGGCAGGCTGGACTGGGACGGACTAAGCTCCTCTGGGAGATATGTCAAGAAACACTGCAAACCCCTCAAGGTAAGAGCAATATTACTGGAGATCGCCACATACAGTCTGTGTCTTCCTGAGCGCTAAGAATCACATCTGAAAATACATCTGTATTTATCAAATGTGATTTAAAAAAAATACACCTTCAAACAACTCCAAATGTTTACATGTTAGCTAGCACGCAAGCCATCAGTACATCCAAGAGCCACCTGATGTTTGTTCAGAGTTACAACATTGTTCATAGCCTGGAGCGTCACCAAAGAACGTATCTTGATAAGAAGTGAAAGTCAATTGTTCATTCCATTGCAACGTCAGCCCCCCAGCAGCACCGCTATGCTTCTGACATTTTTGACTGAAAGCTACTATTGGATGCCAATAAAACGTCCGCCTACAAAGTGCCTTACAAAATTATTTCTATTCTATTGTCATAATTTTAATGTCTATACCAAAATATTCTGTGTTGAACAAGGAAAATATTATAAATATGCATACTATTATAAATATTTACACAGACCATGGATGTATAACAGGTTGTGTCCTGTGCTTTTGCCCTGGGTGTTAGTAAATAGCCTACAACTACATTAAATTCTGCTTATCATGCTACTAGCACTACTAGTCGATAGCCAGTTGTTTGGGAACAGGGACGTTAATACATCCACCACGGTACAGGCTTAGAGCATACAGCCCATGGGTGTATTATAGGATGATAAAAGTGATAAATTACAGCCAATATATCCATTATTACAGCTAGCAGGAAGCTGGCAGACCCGGATATGTCATATGAACGTGCAGGGCGGTGCAGTCCTGTGGGTCTGTTAGCGGCTAGCGGCTGTTATCAAAAAAAGCAACGGGCGTTTCTTTGCTTTTATACTCTTTGACTTCACAATAAGGACAGGGTTTCTAATTTGCTGCATGCAGCCACTGGGCTCAGCTGCTTGACTACATGAAAAACGATTAAATTGATCTTTGCATCTTGTGCTTGGAAAGATGTCACACAAAGTGTATTCCTTTTTAACAACATTATAAACGACTACCTTAAAAATAAGTTGAATCATAATCTGAAAGTCTCATTCAAAAACAAAATTTGAGCGTCGCCAAACTAGTATTTACTGCAGGGCTCTCTTTTCTGTGTCGTCCACCCCGTACATGCGTCACATAGTTCACACATGTAATATAGAAACTACAGTTAAAATGGAGAGCACTAAATTAATCGTGACTTATTTTACAATCCTTCCTTTCCCATTAGAATTACATGCTGTCTAAGGGCGAAGACCACCAGCAGCTGTTTGACCTGATAGAGAAGATGATGGAGTATGACCCAGCTAAGCGCCTCAGTCTGGAGCAGGCCCTCAGACATTCCTTCTTCTCCTGCTTCCACAAGAGCAGCAGCAAAAGCACCAGAACCACCAGCAGGAGAAGCACCAGCAGAAGAAGAAGCAACAGCGGTAGCAGCAAAAAAGACTGAACTCCTGAACCTGTAAACCTCTGACCTGTAACCCTGGTCAGGGCCTGGCTGTCACTATGACATCTATCATGGTATTCAGTGCCAGCCTCTACTTCCTGACTCTCCAGGAGAGGTGTACCATAACTGACTGTATCAGTCCACTGCCCTGCTTTGCTGTGTCATGTCCTAAGCCAGTGTGTTATGTTTTCATCTGTGGCATGTTTTGATGTAATGAATCCCCCTTAATTGATTTCTATTTATTTGCCATTGTAATTTGATTCGTAGCTCCTGAGCTTATACTGGTGGAGCTGTTTTTTTTATTCATGAATAGTCCAATTGTGTCCATGTTCTTTCTGTGCATTGTCAAGTGATTGGTAATGTATCAGATTGAGAGTCTCACCAGTAATAATTTATTCAGCACTGTAGCTGTAATGAAAAAAAAGCTATTACGGGTGGAAAATGCTTGTACATAGAATTTATTAAGATATTTCTTTTTTCACTGACTGGTTGTGTAACTTTTTTGCAGTATCATGTAGCCTACATTTTCTCAATAAACGTGTAAAGATGACAGAAGTGTGTCTGTGCAGTGATTGAGATGTTAAGGTGCAGTAGCTGCATTCATCCACAGGATGGCAGTAAAAAGCTGTAAGATTACTCCAGAAGGCTGCTGCCTGCAGGCCAACATGGTAGTCATTTTAACACAGCTCAGTGATGTTGGAAAAAATGTCACTTTGATTTTCTTTATATATATCTTTATATCTGTTGAGAGATTTGGGCCTTATTGAAGTTGAATGTCTGTGCATTAAAAGTGACTGGATTGATGACAGCACCTGTTTCAAACCAGTAAATTTCACAAAGAAATAGTGGCTTCGAGAACTAAAAGAATAATATATCAAACTATTATCAGACTTCAAAATACTAAATTACTGTATTCTTATTATTCAAGCTGTTAAAGTTTTAAGATTGAAAGAGGGAGCACTAATGAAGCCTAACAGCTAACTTTTTTTTCAATAACTTTATTTTAAATTTTTAAACAATACAAAGAACAAATAAATCAACACGTAGGTAAACAATACACATAAAGGGATAAATAAAAACAATCATACAAATTAAATAAATAAAAAGTAACATAAAACACAAAACATGCCAAGGGTTAATTTAAATAAATAAACCTAAAAAACCCCTTTATTTTCCTCGTACTGTCTGCTTGAATACACCTGTATTCACCCTCTGTCTGAAACGCTCCGTTTTAGCAAATTTTGACAGAATTGCGTTGCTAGGCAACAGCTTGGGTCCATGTTTACTTCCTGTCAGCTGATGACATTCACACACACTGCAACAGGAAATAAACTGGGACACCTTTAGAATGTTTACGTTTAAAACCGTGTAAAGGGTCTCAATATTGTATATCTTTGACATCACGAATGGACATAAATCCTGACAGCTTGTTTCAAATGCAGAGTTTCTGAATACGGGCTGTGCGTATTTCCCTGTGGATTGAGCGTTTCAATACTTTCACAGTATTTATATAGAACTTAAACCTGCTTCTTAATAAAAAAAAAAAAACATGAAAATCTCACTTTTTTTATGATATGGGACCTTTAAAGTACCATAAAAGTAAGACAGAAATGTGTGTCTGCTATTGGCAATGTTCAACATGTTTTATTGTCTCTCAGAGGAAAAAAGGAGACCCCAAAGTGTCAATGTTCTTCACAAATCACAGTTCTGGGAAACTTGGAAGTCTCCTAAACAATAAATTATTAAGCATTTTTCACAGTTTATCACATTAACAAGGCACATCATCATCACTGAGTCACTGTTCTTGCTGAGTTAAACCCTCTCACAGTGTCACTCACAGTCAGCTGTCAGTCTGCAGCCTCCCACGTGGTGCTGAACAGGGCGGGCGCATCTCAACCAGTTCAACGTGCAAACTTTTAGGGAGGCAAAAACAATCGGACTCATTGGTAGTTTGCACTTGCACATGCATGTCGGAAACTCCCCAACAGGAAAACAAGGACCTGCAAGTTTTTAGAAGGCGCCTCTTTCTCTTCTCTTCTCTTCTCTGGTTGGCATCCAGATCGCTCCCATCTGTGTCTGCTGCAGCTGCCTCTTGTTCCAACACTACGTTAAGACTTTGAACCGTGAGCCCGGTGTAGGTTGAGGGTTGTGCATGAGTTAAAGTGCGCTGCTTAGTCTGATAGAGTTTGGCAGAGCTACATCAAGACATTTTTTCTGTGCATCAAGAGGACTTCTGCAGGATTTCAGCATGGATACCTGCAGCAACTCTATGGGGGAAAGTAAGCCCAAGTCCTTGTTCCAGCGGTGTCTTCCAGGTCTCCCCATCACCATCACCATCACCATCTCTCTGTGCATGCTGATGTCCCTGAGCTCCATCACCGTGTGTCTTCTGATGAGCCTCAGGACCTTCCAGCTGGAGAGCCGGCTGCAGATGGAGATGGACAAAGCGTCCGTCTTCCAGCCGCCGCACGGGGCTTGTCTTAACGAGGATGGGACCCTAATCCCGGAGCTGAGCACCTCAATAGGGAGGCTCGTTGAAGAGGTACATGATGTCATTGATAAATGCATATGTTGTGTGTTTATGCAGCTCAGACATGCTGCTTGCCTGTGCGTAAAATGTGCGTAAAATGTGCGTAATAGGCAAGGCAGCTTTATTTGTAGAGCACATTTCAGCAACAGGGCAATTCAAAGTGCTTTACATAAACATTCAAGAACATTGGGACAAAGTGCAAAAGAACATTAAGACATAATTAAAACAGTTATAAAAACATTAAAGATTAGAAAATAAAAATAAAAGCTAGGATATAAGCTAAAATAGAGTATAACACACAAGAGTAAAAGCTCTAGTGCAGTATAAGATCATTATCTGGTTTAATAAAAGGCAGCAGCAGCAAACAGGAAAGTTTGAAGCTTTGATTTAAAAGAACTCAGAGTTGGAGTTGGTCCTGCAGGTTTCTGGG
>CAKALU010062021.1:520-55880 GCA_916700995.1 Hozukius guyotensis
AGAGGAACCAGACATCAAGACCATGGTTGTGGAGTTCAGCACAGAGGAACCAGACATCGAGACCATGGTTGAGGAGTTCAGCACAGAGGAACCAGACAACGAGACCATGGTTGAGGAGTTCAGCACAGAGGAACCAGAAATCGAGACCATGGTTGAGGAGTTCAGCAGAGAGGAACCAGACATCAAGACCATGGTTGTGGAGTTCAGCACAGAGGAACCAGACATCGAGACCATGGTTGAGGAGTTCAGCACAGAGGAACCAGACAACGAGACCATGGTTGAGGAGTTCAGCACAGAGGAACCAGACATCGAGACCATGGTTGAGGAGTTCAGCACAGAGGAACCAGACAACGAGAGCATGGTTGAGGAGTTCAGCACAGAGGAACCAGACGACGAAACCATGGTTGAGGAGTTCAGCACAGAGGAACCAGACACGAGAGCATGGTTGAGGAGTTCAGCACAGAGGAATCAGACACGAGAGCATGGTTGAGGAGTTCAGCACAGAGGGAACCAAAGGCTCATTTTGACTCTCTACCCTGTCAGAGAGTTCAGAGGAGTTCTCGCAGGGAGAGAAGACCTTTCTCATAGTGTTTCTTGGTACGCTGCTGGACCACATCGCCCAGTCCACGAAGACATCAGTGTTGGACTTTGATGGGATTTTGAGGAATCTGAAGAGGACTGTGGGAGACACAAGTTTCACTCTCCCACAGACTATTGGAAACCTCCATCGTGCTATCTTGCAGAATATTTGTCAGGAGTTTGGATCCGCAAAGCTGCTGCAGCCTGCCATTGTGTCTGAAGGTATGGCGTTCGAGGAGGTGGTTGCCAGGAAATCAAAAGGGCAGCTGCAGAAGACTACACGAAAATCCCCCAGCTAAAAAAGTGAGGATTTTTTTCAGAAGAAGAAGCAATTCTGTAGCTCCAGCCTGTGAAGTCGACACATCGGTGTACCACAGTGACCACAGCAGCGAAGTCGCCCTCCTGGAGAAGAATCGTAAACGCCCAGCCGTCATCAGGATGCTCTTTGCCGTGGCCAGGATTGTGAGGAAGCCCTTCACCTCCTGCATCAGCTGTGGATCACAGGATGACTTAGTGACATGGATTGTTTTTCAAGATGAATGCACACTATTAAAAAGGATGTGTTAGTTTGGAGTTTGGTAAATTACAGGCAGGATGATCATTTGACAAAGTGATTTTGTCAAACAACTCTTTTATGTCCTAAAATGGCCACTGGGCTGATTGATCTGACTATGGATAAGATCACCCAACTCTAGGTGAAGGCAGCACAGTGGCTCAGTGATTGAGCTTGAGTTTGCATGTTCTCCCCGTGTTGACTTTGGGTTTTCTCCGGAGGATCCGGTTTCCTCCCACATTCCAAAGACATGCAGCTCAATTGGAAACTCTAAATTGCCCACACATCTGGACTTCAATAAATGCTGATAATAAATACTAATAAAATCCTAATAAATTTAATTAATGGTTGTGACTTCTCCTTTGTCACCATTTACTCAGAAGTAGAATAGGAGTCAGAGCACTTTCTCCAGAAAGGGTTGTTAAGTGAAAGATAAAAGAGTCAGCTGGTCTCCAGCGAATCTAATTCAACCACTAGATGGCCACAAATAACCATCACCGTATCTGCACACTCAAGCTGGGCTTGTGTTACACACGCAGGAAGACACAGACCCATCATTGGTTCCGTGGTTGTTGGTTAAACAAGATATAATTTTGACAGAATGAAACTTTACACTGTCACTGTCTTCCAAAGAGGCACCAGTAGCACAATATTGATATAATTATGATTTGAATGTGTAATGAGAAGCCATCATATGTATAAACCTAATAATAAGCTACGTTCCAAATCGCATACTTTTTCTTTTTACTTTTAGTACGTACTGCAGCTGCCCTTACAAAGTATGCAATCTTGCATGCAGCATGCCTACTATTGGGACATAATACTTCATCATAACTTTTGCATACTGCAAAATGTGACCCGATGTAGTAGGACATCCTGGTATTTTTGGCATACTGCATTTGACATACTATGTATTGAGACATACTAAATGTTTTTCTGGCATATTAAATCAGTCCTTCCAGGAATTTACGATGTTGCGATCGCAACAATTCACGCAAATTCAACCAATCCCCGTGATTTTTGCGCGACCTTGCAGTTTTGTCCAATCAACGTAACTTTTCCGCAAATTTGATGGATCATAGCAGTCCGCCCCCGCTCACGTCACCAAACTTACTTCCTCCTTTTTTCTGGTTGTGAAGATCGGTCATAATCTGTGCTCACGTCCACTTCTCCCTTTGGACTGAATAGACTCAGGACCTGCCGCTAGTCTCCTAAAGGTGCAGGGCAGTGGCCAAATGAAGTGTCACTGTCATATTTCCGATTTGTTGCCGGTCACATTTACATACTGTACGTGTCCCGTCGCCTCAAGACAGTTAACATCAGCACACAGTGGCACAGACAGTAACATTACAGCCACGCACACAACATGCCGGAAGTTCTTCAGCATGAGTGAAGGAGACATAAAGCTCACAATAACTGCAATATAAGCCTTGGAGGAACAACCTTAAAAACATCTGGAACAACTAACTTAATCAGACACTTAATGTAATTCATTCCCGTGCATGCTGCTCAGAGTAATCTCTGTGACTGGCTTGTCTGCAGACAGCAGCAGTTAACTGAGGTTCCATTCAGCTACATCATGATGCGTTCAAACTCTGGTCAGTAAAAATGATCATTAGGCCAAGGTAAATTTAGTTTTTGGCGAGAAACTTGAATAAATACAGTTGTTTGAAGGAGATGTTTTCACAGTAATATGAAATATATATTAGAGAAAGAATTATGACCTGTTTAACTTGCTAACACTAGCTCTAAGCAGTTTATAATATATAATTAAAACTACTAATGCCAGGAATTATTTTATAATCAAAGAAATATTTAAATAAAAATACAATCTCATTTCATATTCAATTATATCTAAAACCAAAGACATGATAATTGATTTTAGAAGACATGCCCACACACATGAAGTCACATCCATCAAGAGTCAGACAGTGGAATGTGCGCAAATTTGACTTGACTCAAAGTTCAACTGTGAAGCTAATCGTGAAGCGGTGTGCAAAAAGGCGAACCAGCGTCTGTTTTGCTTGAGGAAACTGGCCTATTTCCACATTGACAAAACCATGATGACCTTATGTCATCGTGCTTTTATTGAATCAATCTTGTCTTTTTCTTTGGTGTTTGGAAACTTATCTTTAAAGAACAGAAATTGTCTGAATCAGATTGTGAAATGGTCAAGTCGGCTGACTGTTCCAGAGTTTCTCCTCTCTTTTAGTTATAATAACTGCTTGATATGCTACTAAACTTTCTGTCTACAACTAAACAGTGAGGATGGTTCAGAGGGTGTGTGGTTAATCAGGGTCTTACTGGCCGTGGAGGAGCAGCAGCGTAACTGGTGGCTGCTGCACTCGGGACGTATGGCAGGTATGGCTCGTTCTGTGAAGAGAGGGAAGGTTAGCCAGCCATATCACACACACACACGCGCTCAAAAAATATTTCAAACACAAACACTGATCTCAAATGTATGTAAACACACAATAGTAATCAATCAATCAAGTAGTATTCTGGTTCATTAATACCAACACAAAGACCCGCACAGACAATCATATACACCTTCAGTACTGTGAAACACAAAGACCCTACAAGGTGCAGAATCTCACTTCCTACTGTACTGTGAGAAATATAAGAGATATATATAAGATATATATATATACATGTATATATATAATATTATAAAAAGAGAGATGGAGACAGAATCTCACTTTTTACTGTACTGTGAGAAATATCAGGATGTGAGAGATGTTTTCTTTGAAAAAATAAAAAACATATATCCTGAGTTTATCCTCAGAAACTGCCATATTGTATTTATGTGTGGGGAGGAAAATCAATGTGCAATATTAGCAGCAAAATATGTTGATAATAAGAGGTGATACAAGCTCTGAACGACTGCAGGATGTCTGTCTGTCTGTCTGCGGCTGGTCGCTGCTGAGCTGATGGAGTTTCTGGTGAAGTTGCATGATTTTGACCCGATGACAAGCATTAAGAATAACAATATAGAAACAGCCGATTTTCTTGCTGATGGTCTCGTTTACTTCTGTAGGTCATATAGAGGCATCAGGATGTTTCATAACCAGTTAAAAGTTCCTCAGTGTCTTTAAGGAAAACCTTTACATTTTAGCTTCACTTCTGTCTATAAGAACAGCTAAACAATGTGTTGTTTGTTCCATCTTCACAGTTTCATTTTGTGGCTTATAATTACATTGTCATTATAGAAAGTGTCTCTCTGTCTCTCTCTGTGTCTGTGTCTCTGTCTCTCTCTGTGTCTGTGTCTCTGTCTCTCTCTCTCTCTCTCTCTCCCTCTCTCTCTCTCTCTCTCTCTCCTCACAGTGGCTCTGCTGCTCTTATAACACCAGTCATCATTCTCAGCCCAGTCTCATGTAATGAATGTTCTTTTGCGTTCTTTATACTGAACCAGTTCATCTATGAAGTAAACAGGCCATCCTGTCTGTCTGCTACACTTTAGTCGCAGTACTGTGAGACAGACACAGAGCCAAGAGGACAGAGCAGAGCCGAGTCAGTAATGTCGCTCATGAAGCAAAGTCTGGAAAATTATTTGAATGAAATTATTATTTTTATTTTTTATTTTATTTTTTTATTAATTTTACTTTCTGGAGCAGTGACCCAATCGGGCAGCTGGCTGATTGTATTTACTGGCTCATACAGTATGTTGGACCCTGTGTGTCATTCAGCAGGTTTACAGTGTTTCAGTATCGGTGTTTCAAGAACCGTGAAGAACCGTAATCAATAAGCAGAACCACAACCGTAATCATTAAAATCCAGACGATACCCAACCTTAGTCACAGTTACCGATCATGGCCTACTTGTTCTACTGTTAGCTTCTGTGTGTGATAACAGGGCACCTGTGGGGGCCTTTTGGTGCATGAGATTTGAGAATTGCCGTCTTATGATCTGTTTCTGATGGGCTTCCCTGGCCCAGGCCATTCCCATTCTGTCTGAGCGTCGACGCTTTGAAGCAACCATCTTAGTGTCTTGTCGATGCTTAGCAGCTAGCATTGGGAACTGCTGGGTGTATAGACTGTCTGTGTACTGCAGTTCTGGAGTTATAAATCTTTGACATTTTATTTTGGTATGTTTGTCTATGTGTGGGTTTAGATTATAGCCCTGAATTACAGCTGCTCCATACTGGAACGGCTTCAGCCCGGCGTCTTTTATCTTGGACGGGTCAACTGCCCCGTCATCTTGCAGGCAGATGTTTGCTAGATTGGCCTGTAGCTCTCTCAACTGAGATACTTCCCTCTTCATCTGCTCTTGCCCTATGAGACGATCCACTTTGTGCCAGAAGGTGGTGTTAAAGTGCAGGTAGATCTTCCAGTCCAAAGCATTCCACCTCCTGATTTTCTCTGCAGTGTTTGGTAAAAGTGGTTGACGGCTTCGTTCACTGCGACTGTTGAGCTTAAAGGAAACCACATCTTCCAGGGACCAGCAGAGGTCGTGCTTGAGCAAGATCATGGACTCATCAAAGTATTCAGAGATAAGAATAAGGTGGAATTCCCGTTCGATGGCTGCGATAGCCACGCTGGCTCTCTCCTCCAGGTCCTCAGCACCAGCTGCAACGTTGTTGTCGAAGCCAAAGTCGAAAGCCAGGATATTGTGAGCGTAGTGGTTGTTGGTCACTGATGAGCTGTAGTTTCTCCAGCCGTTGTCGAGGAAGTCGTCCAGGCTGCGAGTCTTGTGGAAGGCTGGGATGCTCTTGTAATAGATAAAGATGGACTCCATCATGGTCACAGGATGCCTCAGGATGGAAAAGTAGAAGGTATCCTTGGGCATCACTTTTGCCACCTGGGACACAACATAGGAGGAATTTAATTTGAATTCTACTTAGTTAAATACATTTTTAAAAATGAAACAGTTGTTTTTATACAGGTATGAGAAATTAAATCAAAAGAAACTAACGCCAACATGTCCGTTGGGGCCCAAAGTGGGTAAGTGCTCTGGCATTTAAGACAACTAAGTGGGGATCATAAAGTTTGTCCAGATGCACATTCAGCCAATATGGAGTCCATGTGGACATGTAAACTGGGCTGTAAACTCCTCCATACAGGACCAAACAGGCATGGCAACAGTTCTACTACACTTGAATCATTTTCTGATGAAGCTCACCTCAGATTTTCTAAACCTCATGTGGTTGCACATGATGTGGAACTCCCTCACAGTTCGGCTGCTAACACCTTCCACAAAACGTGAATCAAAGAAGAACGGATAAAACAACTGGCTGTGTTTTTTCAAAGGGAGGGCAAAGGTCAAGTTCCTGCTTTCACCATAGCGATACAGGATGTTTAAGACGGTGCTGCTTGCTGTTTTGTGTGTTTTGAGGAAAACAATGTGAGACTTTGGGTGGCAGGTTGCTTTAGGATGGACACTGTTAATGTAAGTCTTTAAAAGACTTGATGGAGTGTCAGTGTCTGCAGTTAAACCTTTCCAAGAACTGTGGAGGGCCGAAGAACCTGGAAGTCCAAGGCTTGTTCCATGTTTTGGTAGAATCAGCTTCCCAGGTAAAACTTTTCTTGCCTCCATCTGAGAACCTGCAGCCAGGTGATCCACATGCCTTGAAAGAATATAATCCGATTGCTTTCGATATCCCTCAGTCTGACGATGAAGATCCGCAGTTCTTTCGGCCTGTAGTGACCTCACGTCTGTCTGTACTACAAGTGAAGACTCATAACGGAGGCCTTCCCAGACGTTCTGCACAGTAGGAAACAGGTGCTGTTTGTCGACAGTGAATCCCAGGTCGGGTAGTCCTGTCAGCTTGTCATTCCTGGGAGAAGTCAATGAAATATTTTATTTATTTATTCATTTTAAACATAGTCTTTTTAGGTTCACAAATACTCATTAAACCAGCAGATTAACGTGTTATCTATCCATGTGAATTAGAATGTGGTTTACATAGAAATGCAGAAAAGATCATAAATTATAAACCGAGGGTCTTGACAAGGGTCAAACGATTTCCTGTGATTATAAGTTTATGACTTCACTCCCATGATTCCTGGGACTTCTCGCCATAAAAGCACTGTGAATGTGGTTTATTCACATTTTCAGATTTTTTTTATTTTCTGTAGATTTTGTGATAGTAGATCAACAATTCTTCTTGAATATATGTCCAAATAGTTACAGGATAGTGTTTAACAATCTTAGTGCTGACCTGAAGTTAAACTGTGTAGAGCGGCACAGAAGGAACATCTGTTGCATGCAGCTGTTTTGGTGTGTTCTTGGATTTTAGTTGTAATGTTAGGGCGTGTAGTAACTCATAATGTAATAACTGCCAGGGCGGTTGTCTGCACTCGATCTCTGCTTATTTGAATGCCTCTCTGTAGTCTGACTCCAGATAGAGGCCTCCATGTTTGATTAAGCCACTTGTTCATTACCATAATAACTGCATTTCAGGCTACGACAGTTGCATGGCGGTGTTACTGTAACGAGGTTCGGAGAAGGCGTTTTGGTTTCAGTAAGTACGCCTTCAGTTTGGGTACACAGACACACAAAAACATACTCTAATTAGAATTACAGCCTCGTGGTTGTATGCCTCCGCCAACCAGTCAAATTGCAGTCCATGTGTGAGTCCAAGTGGACGCTTGGGTCAATTTTGAAGAAATTCCCTCAAGGCCTCCCTGAGATATTGTGTTCACAAGAATGGTCCAGACGGACGTACAGCCAGACAACCCGAAAACATAATGCCTCTGGTCACGGCTGTCGCTGGCGTGGAGGCAGAAACATCCTGCACTCTTGACGTTATTGTTTCCAGGAAATGAGAGCAGATTTTGGCAAGAATTCCCAGGAAATATTGAAATCTCAATTCGCAGCATTCAACCCTATTCCTGACCCAGGGTTTAAAAACTCTGATGACATGACACGATATTGCAATTTAATTATTTTATCATAATTTCGGTCAGTCAACGTGTGGAACAGAATATTAAGTGAATGTATTATACAGTATGTACAGCAGTAATGTTTGGCGTCAAGGCTCTGACCCTGTCCCTCCCCACAAGGAAACAGCAGGGAGTGTGGAATGATGAAGCTAATTCTCCCCTAGGGGAAGGAAGACTCTGAGCCTACAGGTGGAGGAGGGTGGGGGAGGTGTGGATGTAGGGTGGAGGAGGGGTGGAGGGGCAGCAGCAGACTTTACCTGGCCTGGCGGGCGACAAAGGCAATACAGACGACGAGCAGGATGAGAAATATCCTCAGAGAGTGACGCCTGCTGCACAGCCCTCTCCTCACACACCTGCAGGGAACACACACACACACACACACACACACACACACACACACACACACACACACAGACAGTTGAAAGCCTTCCTGGAATCAGGATAAAATAAAATATAATCTGGTGCAGTTTTCCAACTTCAGTATAATAACTATGATAGAATTTCATTGATTTAAACATATATTCTTTTACTAAATATTTACAATAACTAAAATCAGAATTGTTCAGTTGTAATTAAGAAACAAAACTATTTCAGATCACCACACTGAGGGCCGGATAAACATGGTTTTACATGACTGGTGTATTTTTTTTTCTCTACACGCAGGTACACGGCCCTCCAACAGGTACAAACTACATAGAACTGTGTAAAAAAAGGAGTACAATCTGTTTAAAAATGATTCAAATAAATACCTCATTGTACCAGAGGAAATCCTTGTGGGTGTTTTTACATTTCACATTAAAATAAATCAATCAAATCAATGTGTATCCATGATCCTGTAGTTAAAACGATCCAGTTACTATAATCCATTCAGTGCCAGTTAATATAGCCTACGCTTCCAAACCCTGCATAACCAACTGCATTATCACAAGCTAATAGACCAGTTCTGTATTAACCTGATCAGCACAGTGCTTCAGGGTGGAGGGAAAGATAGAGTCTGGCCCGGCTGCTTTGTGGGATTTCTGTCTTTTAAACAAGCTGTTAACGTCCCTCTCCAGAATAGAGAGAGTCGTCATAATAAAAATAATGAAAAATAGGCTACATTAGATTATTAAGGGACTTACAATGAGGGGTATCTATCTTGTAAGGGGTCCTAAATTGAGAACCTCTGCCCTAGGTAATGGCTGACAGTCTCACAGACCAGATAGGTTTTGGGTTGTGTACAAGCTTCCCCAGCACGTCAAGCCGAACCAACTCCAGCTTCTGTTTAACGAAAGCCATGACTGCACCTCAGCAGAATGCGGGTTAGGTTTTTAGCATACCATAACAGCAGCACAAGACTTGCTTCAAAGTATCAGCATCTGACTTCAATAACACCAAATGTCCAAGTTATCAAACCCAGAAAGGAATAGCTTTGGGGGCCGGTTCATGTTCATGTCCGTTTACACACAGCGGAGAAGTGTCCGTTGGCTTCGGCATGTTTTGATGGTTTGATGTTGGAGCAGAGTCAGAGCTTTCTATAAAAAGAGTTCAGCAGCCGCAGCCACAGCTCCAACCACAGCTCCAGACGGAAAAGATGTCTGTGGTTTCTAGTGAAGACGTAAGGCTTTAAAAAACAGCTCACAAATAGTTTCATTTTAGATTTCAGTCAGGCACAGTCATTTCCTTAAATAGCTGCTCACTGTAGTTTTTAACAAACTTTACTCAAGCTGAAGGAAAGAGTGCATTTGTTGGGGACTACTTTCAGCAGCGGATTAATCCACATTTGGTACTTTAGTATTTGTGGCAGCAGGACTGTGTTTGTAGGATTGAGTACAGTGTGTGGGTTCATGGTGATGAAGGAACACATCAACCAGTGACACAGTGAGGCTCATTGATTTGTTTCTAATAGTTTTTGGAAGGTCTGTGGCACAGAGGAATCAGATATACCGGGCGTTGGACGCTCTATTCAGTTGCGGTTTAGCTCTGCACATGTACATAGAATATCACCAGATTTATCCTTTAGTTCATGGTGTTTTGGGAAAGTATTGTGTTTTACTGTTTGTGTCGTTCTCTCCTCTTTCTGCCTTCTGTATCTGCTGGTTCTGGCTGGTTTGTGAAACTAAATTGTGCCGCCACTTTGGACTGGCTTTGTCAGGAAATAGATTTTAATAATTATCAAGACACCACCCTGCTGGCAGAATTATGGCCGAATTTTGCGTGAATCTGCATGTACAACATTGTCCTCTACAAACTATTTTCCTTACATACTAATGTACTTTGCCAAATATATATTTTCTGAGGAAACATACTGTATACATCACAGAAGTCATAGGGAGGATGTTGGGGTGGATGGCTGACTTCCTCTTCTGTGTGCCGGTCATTGTTTATAGTCAATAACAACTTGAGTCAAGACAACATGATTGGTCAATAATACTCGGACTACAAACAGAAACCAGAACGCTTCAGATACCAAAATCTTGTCCCGTTGTCAACTGATTCTACATTCATATTCTACATTCATCTGTTTATATAGATTAAGGAATAGGCTACTTAACACTTGGTTAAGGGCCGGTTAGGGAAAGACTGGTTTAGGTTGGCTTCCAGTCAGTAGACCACTATCTCTCCCTAACCTTAACCAGGTGCTTTAAGTTGCCATAAAAAAATGAATCATTCTTTAGTAGTCAGAAGTGGATATAACACCTTAAAATAATTATTAAAATGATTTAATGTTTATAACACTACCTTTACCGTCACACTATGCCACACAGTCAGCCATTACGGGGTTCAGACAGGCTGGCGGTCTGGCAGCAAGTCTCTGAGAGCAGCGCTCTTCATTTCTAAATGACAAGAGAGCACTCAGGGTGCCACTGACACCACCGGAGTGAAATTACGGGCGCACCCCTCTGACACCGTGCATCACACGATTCCAACCGGTCAGTGCGTTAGTTAGGCATGTAAATAGTATGTTAAAAGTAAAAAAAAAAGATTGTTATGGCCGCATTGGTGCATAAGTGATAAGCTTATGTTAAATAATTTTTAAAAACTCTCATGCCCACATTTTAGGCTGGTGATGGGGAGAGTGGTCGGACTATGTTTAATGATAAAAACACATATTTGGAAAAAATATAGGAAATTAAACAATTAATTGATTTCTAATGCCTCCTTTTGATATTTCTAGTCGATGCTTTACTCATGTGTGATGATAATAGAATGTCTTTTAGTGGAAATATCTTAATTTCGGGGCTTTTCCAAGCAAATATTGATATATGCGATTAATCCAATTAAATAATCAGCATATCAAGTAATTAATTTGATTAAAATTTGAATCGATTGACAGCCCTAAATAACACAATTCAATATTTCGACCTAAAGAAAGGACTGTAGCCCGTAAAGGATGTGTATTTTTACATGAAACACTATGTCACTCCTTGGTTTTACTGATAAATTTGAGAAAAGTCCTTCCTAACACAATAATTACAAAATATAATTTATTTTTTTTCCTCTTTGATGATATGTCTCCCGCAGGTGCCAAGACCCTGCTGATTTGTTTCTTCTAAAGCATATTCTGCATAATGTACACACACTAAAATATAAATGAATAGCAAAAATATATTAAAAGAAAAAGATAAAAATGTGCTTTGCATGTCCTTCATGCACTGCATGCCTTTCTATAGAACAACACATGTTTTCTCTGTATTTAGCAAATTGAAAGTTGTCTTTTTGTATCACGTCATCTCCTAAAGTAGGTGGAGCTGTAATTCTTCACATGCTTGTTTGTTGCATTAATCAAATAACTTTTGTGAGGTTTGGAATTTATCTTTGTAAAGTGTATTATCATTATTATTATTATTAATAAGTGTGCCTCTCCTTTTCCTTTGTTGCTGTCGTTTGTCCTGTACCGTCCTGTCACAATGGTCAATTCAGTATTTCATGTTTCTGGTAACATTCACAACCATAAATGATATATTATTATTATTATTATTATTATTATCATTATTAAATTAAATAACAAGAAATTTCAATGAAGAAAAGAGCGTTGTGAAATCATTTTTGTTCCAACCCTTTCTACCTGTTCCTCAAAAGTTATAACGGAAAATAAGTTAATCCAATGCTTTATACATTTGATATGGTCAGTAACATACATGGTGGCTCGTGTAGCCGTTGTGGGTTTACATATGCACAGTACAAAGCACACGCAAAGTCCACGGTTCAGGTGCCCTATCTAAAGCACGTATTCAAATCTGCAAGATGACTTTCATACTGTATGGAAATGAACTGAAACAACTAGCTGCCTGCAATTTAGGAGAAACAGATTAAACTGGTCAGCAGAGATGTAAAGTAAGATCCTATTGTGACACTGTTAAGGTAGGAGGGCAGAGAGTGTTTGCAGACATCAGGACTTAATGAGGAGGGGGGGGGGGGGGACATCTGGAGCCCGGCCTACTCCTCCTCCTGGCCTCCCTTTGCAGCCTTCACAAACACACATGAACTTTTAACCTCTGTGTGGAGGTATCGCTTCAGGTAGGAAAACTCTGTCTTTTTGAAAAATTCCAGGCATTTCTCAGCCAGCAGTTGGCTGGCGCTCAGTAAACTGCACAGCCGGTGTGAGGGCAGATCAATGTGTCCTCCAAACTCACTGTGGACCGACACAGCTTCTGATATGTCCCTGGATAGAGATATCCTCACAGCCAGGTCACCGTAAGCTAAGAAATCCAATTTATGATCTTAACCAAACACCGCGCTGTTGATATGAAGCCTGGGGAGAGTGTGAAAGCAGCACAGTCGACTTAGAGGAGCACAAAGAATCATGTACATTTTATAGTAGACCAAACTTATTCTCAAATAAAAGCTGCTATTCAAATAAGCCAGTCTCAAATAATAGCAGAGTGGTGAGTATGTCATCTTCTGCCTTTGCTGAGGACACTTTCTCTTTTTAACACAAATACTGTTTTCACTCAGTAAATATTTCCAATGACTTCAACTTTGCTCAGTCCTTCCTGCAGATATTAAACGCCTACCAGGAAAGAGTGGGATTATGTCCTTTTAATATATTACATCTGTGCACAAAGTCTTACAATTTATTAGTATCGCCCAAGTGATACTGGATTTTGGGGACCGATGACAAGGGAGTAAAATGATATAACAATATACTGTATATATATATATATATATATATATAGTCCAAAATGACCTCAGTTCACTGAAACAGTAAATTTCACTGGGAATTAAATAATTATAAGTAACTATGTAGCTGTTTGTGAATGACGTGTAGCAGTGATCCCGAGTGTTTACTTCCGCCATGGTGCAGTCATTATGTTTAATGTAAGTCAGGCATAATGTGCAAACTGTGCGCAGTCGAAGCACAAGCAAGATGAAGATCTCGATGAGCAGAGCTTGACATCATGGCCTGCCTGAACTAACGCTACGCTCGATTTGTGGTGTAGGTGCCTTTTGGGGATTTTTATGATGCACATATCGTCCAAATAATATGGCTTGCTGCTGTGCGGTTAATTGTACGCCGGGCATCCTGCCGGCCAATGTGCGGCTGTGGAAGGTGATCTGCCACTGGAGGACCTCCATGCCCACACTGGAATTGTAACGTTACCTTGTACGATTTCATGTGACAAATAAATTGATTGATTGAAGAAGTCTGCGCTCCAGTTTTTTCGGTGAGTGAAATTCTAATGTTAGCATTATTTTACACCGTTACCAACCGGCAACTGGGAGCAACAAGACCACAGGGTTAATGTTAGCCGGCTACACAGAGTAGCATATTAGCCCGTTCTCTTCCATGATATAGCCTATCTTCTCAGAATGGCTTGTTAGCCTTAGCTAGCTTGGTAACTTCCAGCTAAGTGGGCATGTTTCAGCAACCAGGCTGCATTCGGCCCATCCAGGCTCCACCTCTTTGCCCATTTTTGGATTAACTGGAACCGCCCACTTTGAGCTTCATTCTTCAGAAACCAATGGGTGATGTCACGGAGACTACGTCCGTATTTTGTACAGTCTGTGAGCAAGACACACAGCAGGCCTGAGCGTGAGTCACATAACGGTTGCCGCACCACCTTCAGCTCAGCTGTGATGCACACTCTGCCAGTGCTGAGAGTATTGTAGCGATAGCAACGGCCCACATTTCCCATCATGCCCGCCTAGTTGCTGTTTAATGTTCCAAAATGCAAATCGTACTTTTCTAAGTGTTAGCAATGAGTCTGTTCAGAACATGGTGGCTTACAGTATGTTGGCAATAGTCATTTTTGTGCGGGCGCTCTGCTGGATGATGACACCATTTCTAAATTACCCAAGAAACTTTTTTGCATTATATTCGTTAAAATAAAGTTTTTATATTGGCGCAAATATACACTATATATCTGTGATAGGCTTATATCTGCCGATAAAATCGGTTGACTGATTAGAATGTCAAAGTGATTGGGAAGAAAAAGCAAAAGACATCAGTTGGGATTGAATGTTCATTCTCTACGTCTAACAAATTAAGTGGACAAACTCCATCTGCTGAGAAAGATCGTGTGATAATTAGAGTGTTTTTTCAAGAATAAACTTTCAATCTCAACCTTTAAACCAACACAGACGAGACGTCCTTAAAGGGACTGTTTGTAACTTCTTACATGTATAAATCATTCCGGGGCGGTGTCCCATGCGCAAACTACACGGAAGCACCAAAACCGCAAAGTTATATCTAGTGAAACCCGTCTGTTAAACAGTGTTGGCGGTGGTCGTAGGACGCGCGGGAGACCGTAGCTTTGGTCTCCAGGGCCGGAGTCTCTGCTGTACTCTTCTCCTCTGCCTGCCTGCCTTCACTCACACACCGCACTCGCTATTTCGCTCCACCCGTGCATGCTGCACACTACACACTGCAGAAGAGTTAGTTTAGCTCTGAGAATATCTAGTGAATGTAGAGTGGACGTTTGTGCAGAAATAAATGCTGCCGCTCCTCCAGACCAACCGAGGTTTTCCGTGTCTTGTGAAGTGACAGGGCTCCGCAGCAAGTTACGTTATCGTCTCCGACCATGTGCCGGTGTCTCCCCTGTTCCCTTCGGCCGCGGTCGGGAGGCTGAGGCAGGAAAAGCCAACACTAGGATCAGCATTGATTCACGGAGAGACCTTTGTCTGGTCAGCTAACATTACTGCCAAGCAGGTGAAATATAGAGTGATATTGTGGTTTTAGCTGACGTGTGTCGCCTCACTGTTTTGAGCGATGCTCATTCATGTCTATTTAGAGCGAGCAAGCGCGAGCCCGACGCTGACTTTCATTGACTTAACGGCCACAGGTGTCGCTGTTAACAAGACATTCTGATTCTTACAAACAGTCCCTTTAAAGTGCTCAGAAACTTGGAAACTGTAATATCTATAAATACAGGGCAAACTACTGAAGAAGAACATGTGGTAAAATCAAAAGCTCCAGAACACTACTAAATGGATCTTGTGATGAGATTGTTTTGTCAACTAACGAAAAACAATCTTTATGTAAGAGAACAGCAGAGGTATTATAACTCATCCTGTGAGGAGCATGAATGTCTACACATACTGTACATGGCAATCCATCCAAAGGTTGTGGAGATATTTATGTCTAAACCAAACGTATCAACCTTGTGGTGGAAGGAGACAAAATATTAGAGGATCAGAGTGACATCAGAGGGATTCATCCTCTGGGGACCATGAATGTATGTACAAAAGTTCAATAAGTCCAACAGCTGTTGAGCTGTTTCAGTCCGTCCCTGGAAAACTGAATTGACACGACAGCACAGATGTACACATACTGTACATCTGTCAGTATTTACTGTAATTAACAAGTCTGTTTACATCAGTAAACAGTCGGGTCCACGGTGGATGACTTGAAGGAGACCTGAAACGTCTGTTCTGCCTTTGACATGTTGCAAAACAAAGTTTTTGGGTCAAGCCTGTAGCCTTGTCTGACCTTGGACTGGACTCAAGGTAACACCAACCTGGAATACTGTTACACTTATCAGATCTAGTCAGCAGACTGTAATCTGATGCTGAAAAGCTAACGTTTCACACTGGCTGGAACCTGATACCGATATCAGGATATCAGCACTGAGCTGAGTGACGTCAGCCAGCAGACGCTGGTTTGGCCTTTTCTTTCGGGTGCTGTTCACATAACAGTTTGTTGTTGCTTTCATTTTAAATATTTTACCAAGAAAGCTAACAATATAAAGAACATTTCAACAGAGGATGAATATGTGCACATACACATGTGTAACCTATATTCCACTCTGACACACTTCCTGACAGTAATTCTGTTTCACAGGAAATGACCCTAATTAACTTAATTTAGTTGGAATTTATTGCCAGGAGAATAAAATACTTTAAAAAAACAAGACTGGCTAAGTCCGATGACACACAAGAACACTCCACCTACACTCAGGGCCGTAACTACCACTGAGGTATTACACTAGATTTGATTTGCTTTGATTTGGATTGTGATTTGTGGGTTTTAGCAACCTGGGGTGATTTTACATTTTGCAATTAAAAAACTTCCACATGGTGGATATTTTATCAGCTGATTCCAGTATTTTTAGACTCAGAGTTTTACTCCTGATGCTGTGGCAACGTCTTTGAAACATCATTTAGACCTCCATGTTGGGAAATAAAATGAAGTTAATTGAAAATATTAAAAAAACAAAGTTATTAAAGGCACAGTCGGTAATCATGACAAACTAGCAAGTGTACACTAGACTTTTAAAAATGATCCAGCTGAAAAACTCAGCCCAGTGTTGACAATTCTTTTCCACTGAAAGTAGCCAGCAGCACTAGCTGCTAACTAGCTCCAAAAGTCCATAAATCAAGAGAGAAAGCCACCAGGTCATCAACACTGACAGTCTGTCCCTTCAGGTCATTATCATTAGGTAGGTAGACTGTCCGTCCCCCCAGGTCTCCCTCCAAAGACACTCCCCCAACATTATCATTATGATCGTAAACAACCAACATGGCGGCTGCTGTTAGTACTCGCAGCTGTGAAGATAGCAGCTGGTGGAAGACTGGTGATGAGCAACTAGTGCACGGACAGAGTGCACGCAGGTAGGTATACAGGCAGGTGGATAGACAGGTAGACATGTAGACATGTAGACAGGTAAACAGGCAGGAAGCCCGTCCAATCATTACATTTGAACCGAATGAAATGATTGGACGGTTTATTACAGTCCTGACAGCCACAGAAACCAGATTTTTTTTTTTTTTATTTGATTTATTGATTGCTGTCGGGATGTAATGAGAAATTCAACTAATATAACAAATAATGCTTCTAAAATCTTTACCAACCCTTCCTTTAAAACATTTTTTTTTTCTTTTTGGTTCGTGGTCAAAATTTAAAGTGGTGACGGGTGAGTTGAAAGGAGTCTCTAAAATGCTGACTATACTGCCACTTTAATGTAGTCAAAAATATCTGAAGACCAGACCTTTATCATTTCAGTTTATGTGGTGCTCACACGGTGAACATCCCCAAACATAACCTCAAGATATATGCAATATATATCCCAAATAACCTGTAGCCTCCAACTAATACAGTGCAGATGTGGGGCCAGGTAGCACTACTCAAACACAGAAGTATACTGGTTGGTATCTCTGGGTCAAACAGTGACGCTCCCTCATCACAGGAACAAGGAGGTGGGGAGGTCAGCGGGGGCCAACAGCAACTTTAATATATATAATAATATCTTATTAAGACACGTCAAGTGTGTTTTGGCATGTAATACTGTATTTTTGACAATGAACTTGTGGTGAGATCAGGGATACATGTATTTGATTTTGTGTCATTTTTTTTTATTAATTGATCAGTATCCCTCTCTTATCATGTTAAATTTAGTTTTGGTCAATATCGTTTTGTGGGCTGTAAGTAAGTAGATAAAAGGACATGGTGGTTATAACTTTGATACAAATGTTATCAACATATAACATCTGTTGATATGGTCAATTTGTTTCAATTGAATATAATGCATTTCATGCATATAGCCTAATATGCTGATATTTAACAATTAAGCTAATTATTCTTATGATTAATTGATTTATCACCTAATCTATCAAATGTCAGAAAATAGTGAAAATGAACCATCACAGTCCGAGGTAACAGATTCAAATGACTTGTTTGTCCGACCAACAGAGAAAAGCAGCAAATCCTCACACAGTGAGAATGATGATGTCATAGATGACATGGATGATTAATTGATTATGACATTTTTAACATTTTTTAATTTTCTGTCAAAAGCAACTAATAATAATTTCTGCAGGAGAGCTGCTCATGTCTCACTATTTGTGGGGGAACTTGCACACAGACAATGATCCTGCATGTTTGTACCAGAAATTATATTATTATATATTATATATTATGATATATTATGATTATTTTCTTTATTTGGATATTTATTTAAAATCAATAATTCTTACTGACCACAGGATGGATGGATGATATAGGAAAAACACACTTTTAGCTAATTTTTTCTGGTCAAACCTGTGAAAATGGATGGATGAAATTTAAATTCAGTGTCTCAAACAGAACAGTCTCTCCAGCCTACACCAAGTTGTCTCAAGTGTCTCATCAGCCTGGAGGAGTCTGCATGAGTTCACTTTGGAGCGACAGTAGGCTGGTTCACTGTGAACTGCAGGAGGACAGAGACAGACAGAGAGGATTTACTATATAGGAGAAACTTCCTGAGACATTTCTGTCTGTATCTGTCCTCCAGGAGGCTGAAGTTAGAGAACAGCGGCAGAGTTAGAAGAACATGAGAGGACTTACGAGGTTACAGAGCTCAGAGACTCTCTGATCCATCTCCTCGGTGAGGACAGCATCTCCCCGAAAGACCCGATCCAGACCCAGACCCAGACCCGCTGCGACTGGCTGGCTGCAAGACCCGAATTCCTGTCTGCTCTCTCTCTCTCTCTCTCTCTGTCTCTCTCTCTCTGTGTGTGTCTCTCTCTGTCTCTCTCTCTCTCTCTCTCTCTCTCT
Source organism: Hozukius guyotensis (assembly GCA_916700995.1). NCBI lineage: Eukaryota > Metazoa > Chordata > Actinopteri > Perciformes > Sebastidae > Hozukius > Hozukius guyotensis. The sequence goes on from CAKALU010062021.1 coordinate 19,488, forward strand.
CTCTCTCTCTCTCTCTCTCTCTCTCTCTCTCTCAGTGTTAATGAAAGGCATGCAGTCTTAGTCATGACTCTGCTCTCTGTGAGTACATTTGAGATGCGACCCAGGGGATCCTGGAGGCCATTTACTCCTCACAACACACCCACACGCATGGAGGCACATACAAACTCACTCAGTCAACCACACACACACACACACACACACACACACACACCGGAGACCTCTGGAGTTGATGGAGCTCCCTGATGGAGCCACGGGGGAGGAAAGAGAGGGTGAGAGAGACACAGAAAGAAGCTGAAGGCTCTCAAAAAAACAGAGAGGGGGGGGGGGGGGTATTGAAGAGGGAACGAAGGAGAGGAACAAAACCGAGAGATTGATCGACGCTCGAAACTGCAGGACAGAGGGGTATGTCGAGGAGAGAACAGCAAGGGCTGCTGGGAAAATAAGATAAAGCAAAGAAGCTGGAAAGATAAGAAAAGGAGGAAGGAAGGAAGACGGAAAGAGAAACAAGAGGAGGGAAGGGCAGATATGTAGTGAATAGAAACATTACAGCTGGTGATCACAGGGATGCAAAACAAGCAGAAATACATTTCGTTTTTATCAGACGGCAACCTCCGGGTCTGAGAAGTGAAGCCAATGCTGAAGAGCCTGAAACCTGCATTCTGTCTACCAGCCAGCAGGGGGCGACTCCTCTGGTTGTATAGAAGTCTATGAGAAAATGAGCCTACTTCTCACTTGATTTATTACCTCAGTTAACATTGTAAACATGAGTTTATGGTCTCAATCTCTAGATTCAAGTCCAGAAATCCAAGATGGAGACGGCCAAATGCCGAACTTTAGGCTTTAAAACGGCAGTCCACAGTGGGTGATGTCAGGGTGACTACGTCCACTTCTTATGTACATCTACTTGACACCAACTATGACAAATTGATCATATACTTCTTAATGTTAAACACTTTTCTTAACATATTGAATAACCCAAATACAAAACAAAAACGTACAAGTATTTCATAAAATGTTGTAATCAATGTGATAGCATACTAGTAACATCTAAGTCGCATCCTGATGATTGACAAACGTCATTTGTCTTTAAGAAAAGAGAAACAAAACATCAGTATTACAAGAGAAGACTTTATGAAAAAATGTGAAATAATCTTTCTCTAAAATGACGCCCACAGCAGCATCCTGTAAAACAGCAACATCTGTTTGGACTAATAAGTGTAACTCCAGACAGCTAGCAGCATCACTGACCACTCGGTTGCCATTTGATGGACATTTACCCAGAGTTCCCTGCAGCACCTGGAGGAAAGTCAGCCTTCCTCACAGTCATTACTGTCACTCAGTATCAGGCGACCAAATGACCATTTACACTCTGGATGACTTCTTTTTTTATCCTCTGTGTCTGATGTGATTTTCACTCATGATCTGCACCTCCCAGAGGTCTCCTGTCAATCAAACTGTCTCCTCTTCTCTGATTGAAGATTGAATCTCTAAAGTCGGTGGTCTTTGCTTTGTTCAGCCACGGTGGCTATCACCACTCATGCTAATGCTGTGTTCACTTCTGTGGCAAGAAGAAAGTGAGAAGTGCATCATTGTTTGAGTTCAAGCTGGAGTTGGTGATACCAAAACAGAGCTAGGTCTGCTGTGTGTGTACACAGGCAACTAATTAATGCCTTCTACATCCATGAGGCCGCGAGGCTCTACGAGAGTCTGTGATTTCAATTTCATTACCTTCCCAACAGCACAGCACCGACCATCCTCATGTATGTATGAATACATCCTTGTATTAGGTCTGTACCGAATAGTTTGAAGCTTCATTCATAACGCTGACCTTCAAATTGTAAATCAACATTTGAATGTTTTTGTTTTTTGTGCATGTCTATTCATTCTGTTTAAAGCCGGTATTTCTTCACAGTTGCAGATAAAGATCAGGCTACACTAATAATTAGTATTATACTATTTGTAGAATTAGATTCCAGTGTTGGCTGCATAGGATTCTTTCAGACTCGTGTGATCCAAACATCTCCAATAACTCCAGAGCATCATAAAGTCAAAAAGTTCAACTTGATTGAAACTAGAATTACCACCTTGTGATTGTATTCTTCCTCCAACCAGTCAAGTTTCAGTACATCCATATCCAAAATGTCATCACTTAATTTGATCCTGTTAGACATTTGTGTGAAATTGTCATAATTATCATATGAATTCTTGAGTCATGGCCAATAATGTGTTTTGAGAGCAGAGTGACCTTTACCCTTCGACCATCAAATTCTAATCAGTTCATTCTTGAGTCCAAGTGGACGGCTGTCGCCGGCGTAGAGGCATAACAAGATGGATGTATTCATTTCCAAAGTTCAAAACATGTTTTTATCTAACGAAATATTCTGCTTCAATCCATATTTGTTGGTGTTTAGCCTTTCAAAACCAACATTTTCCCTGCGGTCAAAAAACTGTTTGCTCTCCTGCTTGCCGCACACAAAGGGAAGCACGCACCCGTATTAATTATTAACAGCACCATAAATTACATTTATATAACCACAATAACATTTTTTGGGGGGTGGTGATGTCATAAAATATGACGACAGACATTTGAAGCTTCATTCGAAAACCTCAATAGAAGCTTCAAATGTAAAAAAAATTACATTTGGTAGAGCCCTACCTTGTTAATATGAACTGTGTGATAGTCCAGTTTTTGGACTGTGTTTGGCCTGAAACATTCATAACTTTACAGGTTTAATCACCTCTAACATCAGTGTATCTGTGGTCTGATTGATTCAAAAAACATGTAATGTTCATCTCAGGCCCATGTCAATGAATCTGCTGTTTTTTCCCTCAATTATTGAATTCAAAGCCCCAAAATATTCAGTTTACTGTTATTGAAGACAAAGAAAAGCAGCAAACCCTCACAACCAAGATGCTGGAATTAGACAATGTTTAGCATTTTTCCTTGAAAGCGATTAATCGACCATCAAAGTTGTTTCAGATTAATAATCAAACTGCATTAATTATTGTGCAGCAGAGAAATTTTCCCACAAACGAGTGTTGGGTCCTGTGTAATTATGTGACTGGTTTTACTACCACAACACTGGCGTAACTCTGATGTGAAAGATGCTAATTCTTGTCCGTTCATTGTACTTGGTAATTAATCTGATTCAGAGTGTGATTATGAATGGTGTTTTGGGAGGCTGCAGTGTAATGTTGCTTGTTAGACTGTGAAACACGCAGCTCTGAGCGTCTGTGGTTTGGTACAGTATGTGTGAGGCTACTGACCTTTGAGGAAAAGGTCATTTCTGCTTGTGCACGTAACCAAAGTCTCTGCAGTGGAGTCGAACATAAACAAAGGAGCATCAGTTCTAAAAGGGAAGGCCTTGTTCTTCATCTTTACAGTCATATAGGTTTTAAAGATGGTTCCATTATAGTATAAACCAAAATAGCTTATGAGTAATGATGTTTTTCCAAACTGTTTACTGTGGTAATCATTTCTGTTCTAATTAGAAAGCAGTTATCAGTACCTGCATACAGTACATAATTGGATTGTGATTTGCAGTGATAATTCTCACTAATAAATCAAAGTAACAGAAGCTAAATCAGTAAAACATTTAATATCTTATCTCTAAACAAACAACAGAAACTTTTAAAAGATTCAAATGAGTATTTGAATGCAGCTGAACTTCATTCACATGTATGTCATTGTAAAGGAGCAGTTTGGGTTTCCATTGTAATATTTCCACCCACATGAAACACCTTAGAAAGCCTCTGCCTCATTTTCCTCGGGCTATTCTTCTGTAGTGTGCAGATTACGAGGCCATCGGTGTAGATGTTGGTGCTGCACGCTCTAATCTGTTTGGCAACGAAGCAGAAGGTCTCAGGGAAATGAATCTGAGACATCAAAGTATGACAGAGAAGTGCTGCCTGCCAAACGGCCTGCTGGAGCTGCACGCTTCCTTTAGCCAAGAACACAGTTCTTACCTCAGTCTGGTTTTCACTTTCAAAACAATGAAATGGATTCAAATTGATCTTTGAAAGAGAGATTTACACAACATAATGTAATCTATCTTTAAAGCTACACCAGAAAAGATATTTATGTAGAAATAGGCCCGTTTTATCAGCATTAAACATGAGGAGGAGCAGCAGCAGAGAGGACTGTCCCGTCTCCACTCGCTGCACCGTGGTCATTTCTCTGCTCACAGGAAGTCAGGGATTAAAACGTTTAAGCAAAAGTTCAAACTGTCTTTGGTTTGTCTACAAAAACCAGAACTCATGAAGCAACGTTGTCACCTGTTTCCTTTCACAGCTTTGGTTAAGAGCTGCAACTAATTGTTATTATTGATTAATCTGAGACTTTCGTCCTAAGAAAAATGACAGCATCAGTTCTTTTAAAACATGTCTGGTCTTTTTGTTATTGTGTCGAACCGAGTCTCGCTCAATGAGAAGTCTCTTTCTGAAATCTTGCAAGAGGTGATTTCTTGCCTGAAAACAATGGTGGACACGTGAGTAGGAATGGGACGATATACATGTAGGATTATATGGCGGATTAGGAATAGGGATAGGATGATATAGGATTAAATTGCAGATTGTGATAGAAAACACTCACAATAATTGATCTTGGTGAATTTCCATTATTGGGATGATTGTGAATGTCGTCATGAATGACTTGGAAAAAGATATCTAGCTCACAAGTGAAAAATGATTGATTTAAAGGTATATATGCAGCATTGTTGTTTGGTGCTTGTAACCATTCAAAGTTGTCCCGTCCTCCTCGGCTCGATGAGCGAGAGAGAGCAGCAATGGTCGAGCGAGCTTTAGAGTGAATGAAGAGGGGGAGCGGCGTTAGGGAGAACAGAGCAGCGGATCAGAGAAATTAAATATTATTTTCTGATAGTTTCATGGTGGTTACGTTCTAAAGCACAAATAAACACACTCATACTTCTGCACAAGCTGTTACGAGAGTGAGAGTTGGAGAGAGGAGTGCCGGTGTTGTCAGAGTTTGTTGTGCTGGAGTACAGAAAGAGTAGCTTAAAAGATTTTCAATGTCATGGCTGAATATTTAGATGATTTCGACAATGTGCGAGGTACAATAACAAACAGACCGGATCAAGCGAAAGGAAAGAAAAAGGTTCTATTTCTCTGTAGGGTCCTTTCCATAATGTTGTCAGACACTTCTAATAACAATCTGAGCCTGTCAGTGGTAAAAGCAAACACTTTTAGTGGACGTACATTGACGGTGAAGAGTTGCCCCGAGCGATCACATTGCAGCCCATTTAGCAGCTGTCATCTGCAGCATTCTCCCTCAATACTGGACCAGTTTCACAAACTGTTGTCCCTATTAGTCACTTAGACACAAAAACATGGGAAAATAGGGTCCAGGTGAAAAATACCAAAGTTACCCTTAAATGTTGGTTTCTTTTAACCATGAGAGCCCAAAATGATGTTTTCAAACCAAAAGTCAAAAACTCAAAGATATGAAGATACACCATTTATATGATATGAAACTGAGAAAAAACAGCAGATTGTTACATTTGAGAGTGTTTGGCATGTTTACTTGAAAATAAATAAATGACCTAATTGATCCACTTGTTATCAAAATTGTTGATTCTTTTTCTGCCAACAATTAATCGACTAATTGTCTCAGTGCTGTGTCGGCTCATTGTTCGCTTTCAATGCCTCCGCGCCAAACCATGGCCGGGACAACCGTGGCCGGAGGCATTATATTTTAGGGTTGTCTGTCCAGTCCATTATTATGAAAGCGAAATCTCAGGAACGCCTTGAGCGAATTTCTTCACATTTGGCATAAACATCCAGTTGGACTCAAGGATGAACTGATTAAGTTTTGGTGTTCAAAGTTCAAGGTCACTGTGACCTTCCATCCATCCAATTCTCATGAATGCGATATCTTAGGAGCGCATTGAGTGAATTTCTTTCAAATTTGGCACAAACGTCGTCTCTGATTCAAGGATGAACTGATTCAATTTAGGTTGTCAAAGGTCACTTTTACCTCACAAAACACGTTTTTGGCAATTATGACAATTTCACACAAATATTTAGTAGGATAAAACGATGAAGTGATGGCATTTTGGACAGCCGGATGTAAACTGCAACTTGACTGATTGGCGGAGGCATACAACCACGAGGCGGTAATTCTAGTCCTTGAGAGCAACACCGGACGATTGTTTTGGTGAACATAAATGTCCTTGCTGTCGTTTGGGTACACTATGAACTAGTTCAGCTTTCATTTTGCAAAGAAAAAGAAAGAAAAAACACAAGGGGATGGCGAAAGGCACCACGGGAGGAGGGGATGAAGAGAGGTGGATTTGTGCCAGAAAATGTGTAACATTTAAAGTAGTGCCTCGCTTTAACTGCTCCACAAGGACTAATACAGCTGCATTACTGCACCACAGGGACACAGGTGGGAGATGGAACAGAGGGAAGGAATGAGAGGAAGAGTTGGGGAAATTAGGGAGAGAAGAGGAACTGATTGCTTAGGAAAAAAAAAAGCTGAGATATGGATGGATAGGGAGAGAGAAGGAGGTACATTCAGGGTTAAGTAGGAAAAGGAGGAGGGATGGAGGGCAGAGGCAAAGGTAAGAGGGACTTAAAGGTGATCAGCATGCTACACATGAACGCAGACTCACACACATGCAACTGCATATGTACGTTGACATGCACACACAAAAGTGAGTGTCTAAGGAAGGGTGGCATTGTGGGACGCTGCAACAATAGGTCCTGACAGCTCTCTCTGGCAGACCCTCGCCTGTCTGCTGCCATCGCTCTGGGCACCGGGTGTGTGTTTCTCAATGTGTGTGTGTGTATATGTGTGTGTGTTTCTGTGTATGTGTGTGTGTGTGTGTGTGTGTGTGTGTGTGTGTGTGTGTGTGTGTGTGTGGGGTGACACACGGCCCGTGACAGTGATCTGAAGTGAAGTCTGGAGTCTGACTCACCTCCGCTTCAGCAGCGGACGCTCTGAGCCGACACCAAACACTGAGGGAGTCCTGCTCACTACGGTTTGTCGGGGTAATACCTTCATCCATCCATCCATCCATCCATTCTTATCTCTGAGTGAGTGTGTGTGTGTGTGTGTGTGTGTGTGTGTGTGTGTGTGTGTGTGTGTGTGTGTGTGTGCGCACGCACGCACGCGCACACGTGTGTGTGTGTGGCATTTTATAAGATGTCTTGGGTGACCCCATATTCCCTCGAGCGTCTGGAGGTTTCTGTTTGTTGCTTGATGTCCCGTATGATCCAAAGAAAAACAATGTTCTTTCTCTTTCCTGTGTTGTTATTAGGGCTGTCAAGCGATTAAAATATTTAATCACATGATTGTTCATAGTTAATCACGATTAAATCGCAAATTAATCACACATTTTTTATCTGTTCTAAATGTACCTTAAAGATAAGATAAGATAAGATGAACCTTTATTAATCCCCGGGGGGAAATTCAGGTGTCAAAGCAGCAACATCAGCAAACAGAGTGAAACACAGGAGAGGTACAGGTATACAAAAATTATATAAACAATAATAGAGATATAAAAGATACAGAAAAGGGAGATTTGTCAAGTATTTAATCCTCTTATCAACATGGGAGTGGGCAAATATGCTGCTTTATGTAAAAATATGTATATATTTATTATTGGAAATTAATTATCAACACAAAACAATGTCAGATATTGTCCAGAGACCCTCACAGGTACTGCATTTAGCATAAAACAATATGATCAAATCACAACATGGCAAACTGCAGCCCAACAGGCAACAACAGCTGTCAGTGTGTCAGTGTGCTGACTTGACTATGACTTGCCCCAAACTGCATGTGATTATCATAATGATCTTCACTCTAGCTTTAAAACTGAGCTGCTACAACCTCTGAAAGATTGATTGCGTTAATGCGTTAAAGAAATAGGTGGCGTTAAAACGAATTTGCGTTAACGCGTTATTATCGTGTTAACTTTGACAGCCCTTATTATTAGTTATTATTATTTATGTGCTTCTAAAAAACTACTGCAGGTAATAATCTCTATACTTAGATATATTTATATCACTACCACCAACTAATAGAACACAATAGTTATTCAACTAATATCCAGCTCATGAATGGTATTACAAGTGATGTGAGCACTTAGTGAAAGTAACCCTAGGAATACATAGAAGACTTTGGTAGTTTCAAAGCATTTGGGCATTTTTTCCTCAGCTCATAAAGTTTGAGATTTCCATGTTAAGATATTCAAACCGATATCATAACTGCGACAAAAACTGCGTTCACTTCAATGATACCGATGTGTTGCTGCATGGGGGTCCGTAGGATAGTCAGAGATCTCCAAAAAAAACTCTGTTTCTTGAACAATGTCACAGCCGGGAGTGTTTACGAGTTCTAAACAACACACCTCACACCTGGTGCCACATTATGTCACTGCTGCTCAAGTTGTGGAGAAAGTCTGTTGTCTTCACTAGTTGGCAGAAAAAGCTGGATTATTATACTGGGTGTAGTTACTCTTTGAAGGTGCTAAATGCAAGATTGGTAGCATTTCCATGTTGAGAGTCTCCGCACGGCTCTCAACATGGCGAGGGCTGAGCCGGTGGCTCGCAGCTAGCAGTGTTAAACTGGGGGGGAACGGGAGGGTGGGTGCTACGCTTCCACCACGCCATTGGTCGGGATGGCGTTATCAGCTGTAACCGCCGTATGAGCGCAGTGCAGAGCGGCGGCCGTGAGCTAGCCAGTGGAGCACGCTCACATGCACTAACATACAGTAAAAGGCATGCATAGCCAGCCCAGCGATGTCAACAAAGCACAGAGAAACTCTGATTACAACACACAGAGAGGGAGAGAGACTTCGTTCTCTGCTCAGGTAGACATTACTCCTTTATCTTTACATAGACAATAGTTGTTTTTAATGCTCTGGATATCATATAGAGACTCTATAAAGGGGTCAAGTGTAGTGAAGATTCCTCATCATGTATATATCATCAAATCATCCAACTCTGCTGTTAGTCAATCAAATACATCCAAGCCAACATCCTGCTTTCTTGGCGGTTAATATCTTTCTACCATATACTGTGACCACAACATCCTCTTGTTTGTCACCTCTTTACAGACTAAAGATCAAATGATAGCTGCTGTAATAACCATCCAGGATAGCCTACAAAATAATGGACATATTGCTCAAACTGGACTTTCTGCTTCTTTTTCACCTTTATCTAACTTTTTGTTTTAACACTGTGGTATTTTGGGTCTTTCCTTCATCCGTCTCTAAAAAGCTAAACCATGTTCCTGGGTTTTCTCTCCATCTTCTAAAATACATGAGTGTGTTCTGGATAGTGAAAAGACAAGCTGCTCCCTTGAAGCTTTGACAGCATGCGAGCGGCCATGAACAGTGCTTGACTAAAGCAACTTTTTGATCTTCAGCTACATCTTCACACTGACAGAAGCCTTTGATTTACAGTCAGAGACTAATTTGAATGTCTTGTGTGCTGATTGCAGGGCAGTGGAGGTCAGTGGCGTGTTGGAGCTCACACCGCTCTGTTAATGTTGTTTAGTGTGAGATTCACAGCAGTACAGTCAGAGCGAGTAACACAAGCTGTGTGTGCTGGCTTCCAGTTATGTCTTCTGTCATTTTACTTTATCTTTTACAATCTTCTTAGTGTGTGGTCCTGTAAAGACATTTTCACGGCAGAGGGAGGAAATGCAGTTTTAGTAAATTTGTCTTTATAAGTTGATGTTTCAGCGTGCTGTTCAGCCTTCTCGAGGCATGCTGTAATTCTGTTTCTTAAACTCCCCCCCCCCCCCAAAAAAAAACAGTAAAGCTTTATCCAGGCAAGCAGCTTAAGAAGACTCAGAGTCCACGCTGATGGCTGAGCAATTTTCTGGGGTTTCTATAAACAAAGACAGCTTCCCAGCATGGATTATACTGGAGGACAACAGTTTGTGTTTGTCTCTTTTCTGTTTCAACATGACAATGCTCCCATGCACAAAATCAGGTCCATAAAGAAATGATTTTCCCAGTTTGGTGTGGAAGAAGAGACTGGCCTGCACAGAGCTCTGACCTCAACCCTGTCCATCACTTTCGGATGAGCTGGAGCGAGTCAGACTTTATCACCCAACATTAGTGTTAGACCTCACTAAGGGGCTGTTCACATGCCCTGTTTTTTTTCAATGTAGATGCACAGAAATCGTGCTCAAAAGCTAGAGCGATGCTGTCGTAGTCAAGTGCCTATTTCTTGGGGGCTGTACACATGCCGCGTCTAAAACCGCGTGGCAAACGATAGCTGTGCCGCTTTTTTTTCTTTCCAAGGTGCTTGGAAGGTTGCTCTCCTGTCTCACCTGCCGTTACTAAACAGCCAAAACCTGCGTGCTGCGATGACGGTGATGATGAAGTTGCGGTAATTTAGCAGTAAATGCAAATTTCCCCACTGTGGGACTAATAAAGGAATATCTTATTTTAGGAATATCTTATCTTAAAAGCCTCACTGACTAAACTCAACACAGTCAAAACAAAGATAAATGCATTTCCAGCACCGTAAATCCTCTCACAGTAGCTCTACTGCTCGCTTTGTCAGGTTTGCCGGCTGTGATTGGTTGTTCCTCATCACATGACATGTGACGGCGTCGCTCTCTCGCGTTTCAGCATGTTTGAACGAGCCTGCCACGCGTCTACATGGACAACAATGAATTTGAGCATCAAGAAGACGCGGCATGTGTGTTAACCGATAACCGACTCTCGTTAACCGATTATTAACCGTTAACCAACAAGATTTGTGCCTCGCACCAGCTGCAGGAGCACAACAGATATTGGTTGACGGGAGTCTCCAGTTCACCATGCGGGAGCGTTAACTTAGCAGCTACGATGCTGCGTGTAGTGTCGCAGACATGCAGCCACTTTCCCAGTAAAAGTCTCCACCGCACATTTAGTTTAGTTTAGCAGGTTGTCAGCTGTTTGTCTGCCCGGCGTAACGATACTTTGTCTGCCCGGCGTAACTTTAGCGAGTGTCCAACAAACAGTGTGTGTATTTGTGCTACATTAGCAGCTCTAGCGTTGCTGGAGGCTTCGTGCTCGCCGCCGCACACGTAGTCTGCATAACTTTAGCGAGTTTCCAACAGACCGTGTGTGTGTGTTGGCGGTGAGTGTGAGGTTGTTGGTGGCGTTCTAGCTGTGAACGTAGGTGTAGCAGTGTGTGTACAGTTTATTTGTTGGTGAATAAATGCTACGAAACTACAACTCCTCCGCTCCGCTCAAGCGAGCCAGAGACCGGAGCCAACTTCCTGTATCCTGCAACTCCGGCTCCGCCTCTTAAGGTGGGCTGTTAAGGTGGACCAGCTTTTCTCCTTAAAGTGACGAGGTGCTCCTCTGAGCCGCTCAGCTTTTGAGTTAATTATTAACATTTCTTTTAATCGTTTTAACCAATAGCGTTAATCGGTTAAAATGCTTAATGTCGGTTAACGGTTAAACGGTTAATTATGGACATCCCTAGTACGGCCCCTTAGGTTGCGACGGCTGCGGCCCGACATGAAAATAGTTCAACTTCTGGAATGCAGCAACGCACACCACATGTCATGTGACGAGAAACAACCAATCACACCCGTCGGATCTTTACTTTCTACCATAAATATCAGCCTACAGTAAATATATGGAGGAGAAGTTAATCATTTTAGTGCAGGACTACCCAGAGCTTTACCATCTGTCCCACGGACTATTTTACTTGCTTCACCTTTTCTGTCTGAAGACGTCACAACATCCGGTTGAAAGGTCAGCCAGACTGAAGATGACAAATGGAGCAGTAAAGCTACTGTGTGCTGGAAACCCATTTCCCTTTGTTTGGTCATTTCTCTTTGTTTGGACTTTGTCTAGTTTAGTCAGTGAGGCTAAATGCTAAATTACTGTAACTTTATCATCGTTGTCATCGCAGCGCAGGTTTTGGTTGCTTAGTAACGCCAGATGCGACAGGAGCACAACCTCCCAAACATCTTGGATAAAAGGATGAAAGCGGCACGGCTGGCGTTTTCCACGTTTTTAGACGCAACATATGAAAGACCCCTAATTCTTTTGAGGATGAATGGGATCAGATCCCTGCAGCCAGGCTACAAACTCTGGTGCAAAGACTGTATCGGCGATGGAGTGTATAGTCTGCTCATATTTGTTTCTTTAATAAGAGAAATGGATTTTCACATTGTGAAACTGTTGGATATTGAACAGTTTTTTCTCTCTCTGCCCTTCAGGTCAGAGATGCTCGTGGCCACCCGTCAATCAAATTATTGACCAGTCGCCTCACTCCTTGCATCCGTCACCCTCTGACTTGCTGGCAAGATCACACAATCCATCTACAAAAGTGTGTCCATGCATGTGAGTATGTGTGTTTTTCTTCACACACACCACTTAGTACTCATGGCATCCGTCAGTCGGTCCGTCAGCAGAGGTAACGGTCAATACTGTGGAGTTGAGGAGGAAGGAGGGTTTTCCTGTGTAAGCTGATACCTCAAACACACCTGACAGAGAAGAACAAACACAACGGAGCAGTAAAGTGTTTAACGTTAGCAAAAAATGTCAAACGTGCTTTATTAATGTGCATATTGTGGCGCTATTCACACCAAAAACGAATCCTTTCCTGTGAGCGAGTCTCCTTGTCGATGGTAGTAAGTGAGAGACAGACCGGACTGTTTGACCGAGCGAGACACTGCTGTGCTATCGAAGCGTGTGGAGAGCCAATAGATAAGCTTTAGTGCTCATGTTGATAAAGGTTTTTATAAAAGGACAATGTGTGCTGGGACAGACTCCAGCCCCCTCCCTTCCCCCCATGACCTTGGAGACAGTAAGTGGGTTAAGACAATTAATTAACAAGTGTGTGAGGACAGTTGTAGTCGCTGAAGCCAACACTCTGCCCTCATTTACATGTATGTCACTTTAGATGTATAAATCTTGTATAGAAATCATCTTTGGAGGCTAAATCACAAATTGCTGCTGCAACACAGAACAGAGTTTCATCCAAAGTAACTGAGAATCGCTCAGTTTACCTCCTGAGATTATGTCAAAACTCCTTTTTTATTTGTATAAAGCAACACAGACCAGTTGAGAGGGTAAACATTAGCTGTGTGCAGTTTACTGACATCACCTTGCAGTTACCTCTGAGTGCCGTTTAGAAGATTGTGAAATTGCCCAGTGCAGCTCTTAGTTACTCTCCAAGCTGCTTGTGACATCCCTACAAAAAATTCATGTGGCACGGCAGCTCCAGGCTTACACGTAGAGAACCTGGAGTCGTGGCCGCGGAGCCATTGTGATGTAAATTTAGAGGGGAAGACGGGAAACGAGACACTCAGAAAAAGACAAGCCTGGAGGAAGAATCACCTTCTTTTTCCATTACTGGCCTGAATCGATTCGGCTAAAAATAAAACGCGGCAGGACTCCGCTGTGATGGCGTTGCATTCACAGATGACCGTACAGGCCAAGTGTCACATCAGATGCGACTTGCATCGTCCAACCTGTGTTTATTTATGTGGAAACAGAGCTGCTGTCTGCCAGACTGGGAGTCTGTTCTTTACTCTCTGTCGCTGTTTCCTGCCAACTGAAACACTGAAGCCAAAACACGACTTCACTTACAGACTAATGGATGAGATTACATCTCAGATGGCACAAACATTGACAAACAAACGTCTGTAAAATGTATAGATTTCATTATTCATCTCCATGACAGTAAATCTGTACAGCTGATTGTCATTGAAAGAACAACATGATAGTTTTTATATTTACGTGTCATTAAATCTTTTTGTCTAATGCAACGTTCAGCACTATGAGCATGTAAATTGCGGTTGAGCAGCTAACCTCGGTAGCAATATTACTGCTCATTGAGCCATCCAACGCTGTATAATGACCATGCTGAAGCAGGAAATCTGTTAATTAAGGGCTTCGGGGTTGAAACGTGAACAAAATATTCATGATTTCCACTCAGAGGTGACTAAATCCCTCAGTTCTTTTTTATTTTCACAGGTAGCTTTTTAGAAAGCTTCTGCGGTAAAATAAGAAAAAGTAGAATTGTTTAAATGATTACAAACTTTACACAACTGATGATAATAATAATAATTTGAATGTCAACGTTATGAATGAAGCTTTGAAGCTTCAAACTATTCAGTACAGCCCTAATTATATATCGTATAGTGCACACACAGGACACAACTTTTACAGTTAGACAAAAAGTGTGATTATTTTCACTTTAATATCTGATATTTTACAGATACTGTATGATATGATGAATACTGTAGACTTACATACTTTAGTGTGATTATAAGTGTATCTACTCCTGGCGACTAAAGGGGGCTTTTGTCATGAAAAAAAAAAAAACCTCCAAAAATCCATCTATTTGGTTTTCTAAATGTTATTTTATCATTATGACAATACAGGCATGTGTAGAATAGGTATTTAGGAAAGTTCACGGCAGGAGGGAAACATATCACAATGACAAAATAATTCAAATTTTGGAACCACAACGTTAAATGGCATGGGCTATGGTGGTCCTATAGTGTTAAGGCTGAAACGTGGAGCTGTTTCAGAACATAACATAAGATACAGTATCACTGCACTGAATCCTTAATATCAGGCTAAGCCTTTCATGTCCTCTCTCTGCTATAAACTAAGTAACTTGTGAGCAAGACAGAAGTACAAACAGCCAATGAACTGACAGTACAGACGTTAGCTGTAATTCAGCTGACAACTACAAACTGATCGTGTGTTGCTGTGTGTGTTGAGCCTCAAACCGACTCTCACACTGTCTCACGCCAAATAAGAGAAAACCATAAAGCCACTCCTTGGCTTAAGGTATAGTTATATAGGCCTCCTCCGCACACAGGACAATGTGTGAACACCAGGCTTATCTCCACATTTCAGCACCAATATTTGTCCATAAACATACAGAGAATGCAAAAAACACAATAATTTGACAGAGGCAAACCTCTCCAAAATCACAACCACGAAAAGCAAACAGGCTGAAACCATGTCTGTCGCTCCGTTTCAGTCCTCTGGACAGCGCCGCATCTACACAAATAACAGCTAAGCTAAAGTCACGTGTTTCTTGGCAAAATATTTTGTTCTTTTTGCTATTTTTCTATAGATACATAAAGCTTAAAGGGACAGTGTGTAGGATTTGGCGGCATCTAGCGGTGTGGTTGCAGATTGCAACCAACTGAACACCCTATAGCTCACTCCTCCCTTTCCAAGACTGCGGTAACGTGAGTCGCCGAGTGCAAAAAAGTGGTCACGCCGGTTGCCTCGCTCAGAGGCCATCCATACCATAATAACACTACTTAAGGAGCAACAGAAGTCAGACGGCGGCTGGCGGTATCACGGTTTTGCACTCTGTGGCTCACGTTACCGCAGTTTCACAAACGTGTCGGAGAACTACGGTGACCTTCAGGTAACGTAAAAACATGAAAGTCTCTTTGTAGAGCCAGAGTTTGGTTTGTCCGTTCTGGGCTACTGTAGAAACATGGAGGACTCCATGAAGAGGACCCGCTCCCTATGGAGATATGAAGGCTCATTCTAAGCTAACGGAAACACAAAGATTCTTAGTTTCAGGTGATTATACACTAATGAAAACATCGTTATGAATAATATATTGCATTTCTGCTCATAAATCCCCCAAAATGTTCCACACTGGTCCTTTAAACAGAGGGGGCTTAATGAGCCGGATCAGTCAACGATAGGCCAGACTTGACCAGTCAGATTCAACTATGTAACCTCTATTTTGGGGACACCCCTACTATTTATTTATCCACCATATATGAACAAATATATCCATTCATTTTTACATCCACCTGACGAATGTAAGTCAAATATTCACTCGTCCTTTACTTTCTTTCTAGCTACTGTGTGTTCACCAGCTAGTCGCTAACGTTGTCTGCAGTTTGGTGCTGAGGGAAACTCTCTGTGGGTTCATCACTACAAGCCACACATTTCATAGTCATTTGATTGATTGTTAATGTAAAAATATTGATTGATTTGATGACTTTAAGTAGAAATGTTTAATCAATTATGCTTTTGACTTTAATGCAGTTACAATGATGAATGATTTATTTAGTGGAAGCATATCATTTCTGTTGAGTGTCTACTATAGATTACCTAGACTGGATGTTTAGTTTGCTTGTTTTGACGGTAGATTACCTAGACTGGATGTTTAGTCTGCTTGTTTTGACGGTAGTAAAACACTCTACTATAGATTTGAAGTGTTGAGTAAATAGAAGCAAACACTAGGAAGCCCAGTTTGTTTTTGTAATGCTCAGGAGATTCACAAGGCTTTGACTGTGAAGTGATAACACCTGCTATTAGAAAGCAGTCCCACTGTGCTTCACTGTTTGACCTTGTGCTTTTTTACACTGTGTTTCATGGAGGACTGCATCTCTTTTTTTAAAGCACAACAAAAAGATGTTTAGATGTTGAATGAAACCCTGTCCTCACGTGTGATTCTCTGTTTCACAGCGTCCAACTCCAGCTGCTCTTCACCACATCAGCACAATGACTGCAAACAAACGAGCAGCAGCAGCAGCAGCAACAGCGAAGGAGACACGCAGCCTCAAACAACCTCCACGCTGCTCTGCTCATCGTCAGCCACCGGCTCGGATCTGGAGGGAGATCTGTCGGGAGTGAAAGCAGTTCACTGCTGGAAGCTGTTCTTCCAGACAAAAAGGCTCAGGCTTTCAGAGTCTCTGATGACGGCAGATTGAGGAAAGAGTGAGATGGCAAAAACACCTCCAACATGTTGATTCTCTTCAGAGACGAGCAGCCAACCAGTCATCTCTGCTTTTTGGATTATTTTCATTTCAAATGACACAGAGGTGTTCTCAGTCACTTTCCCTACATGTAGACATTTAACCACAAACTACAAGTCAACGCGTCAGCTATCAGACTCCCACTTCAAATCAAATAACACGCTTAGCACCCCTTTCAGGCTGTCCTCATACACAGTTTGTATCTATACCTACGAAAATGAATGGTCTGTAATTTGTATTTATCCCATGAAATCAATACGTATATATTCCACGTAATCGTGAACCAGGAAGTATAAAGAGCAACAAACCACGTAGGGAGGAGGTCGGGGTGGATGGGTGGGTCAAAGAACACCAGATTTTCACCAGGAGACCGGCATTCGTGTCCCGTGTGAAACCAGAAGTCAGCGTTGATTTATTTGTCATGTAACTTCTGTACGTAAATAACGCCACTTCCATAGTTATTTTAACCCAAACAACCATCTTTTCTTAAACGTAACCAAGTTGTTTCCTGTGAAGACGGTGAGTTTATTTTGAAAAGACTGTATGCTTGTAAAGGCACACCAAGCCGACGGTCGGCCGTATGTGTGTGACAACGGCGGGCACGAAGCCACCAGCAACGCTACAGCTGTGAAGGGAGCACAAACCAAACAGACACGGTCTGTCGGACACTCGCTAACGTTACGCCGGGCAGACACACAACTAACCTCGCAACTACACTAAATGAGGCGGTGGAGACTTACAGGGGAAGTGGCTTCATGTGTCCTCAACACTACACGCAGCACCGTGGCTGCTACAGTAACTCTCCTGACGGTGAACTGGAGACAGTGAACGCAGCACCGTGGCTGCTACAGTAGCTCTCCTGACGGTGAACTGGAGACAGTGATCGCAGCACCGTGGCTGCTACAGTAACTCTCCTCAGTGAGTTTGTGACATGAGCCTACAACGGTCGTTACAGCAATGGTACACATAAAAATGGCCGCTCTGACCATCCTGCTACGTTAATTTGAATGTCCGCTCTACTCCTAATTCTATTTGTAGGGGTGAGATCATAACAGGGGATATGATTCCCAGCCACTTCCCCAATATACTGTATGACCACCTGTTACCACATTGTGTGATGCTGTCGAAGCTGCAGAATAAGCTAGCAAGTGCACCTTGAGTGAAGTTTCTTTTTTATATATCAAACTGCTGTTTCTAAAGTCAAAACTGAACTCTAATTCTGACATGTTGTTTTTCAAATTCAAGTTAATTCTGTTGCAGAATGGTTATTAATACACAGTAAAATGTGGAGTCCCAGTGTTGATGTTAAATGATGTTTTGACTCATCATGAAACCTGTCAGGCTGTGCCGGCATGAATCTGCTGAGCCCTCTGACAGGTGACACCACTCTCTAACAGTGACCTAACGTACCTTTAAGCTGCCTTTAGCTCCTATACTGGGCTAAACTACAGTGGCCGATGGCCCAACTGGCTTCATCTGAATGCCACCTATACCTCAGTTACTTTCAGTAAATAAGTCCAACATCAATTCATCCATAAATACTTGAAAGTAATTTGGTAATTTTCCTCTGTCAAGACTGTGAAATAACCCCAAAACTCCTCTCACATTCAGACCAACCAGATAAATGAGTCCAAGTGATGGAGTGTGTGCAGGATTTAGTGGTTTCATTCACAGTCAGTATTGATCCGACACACCTGTTTATAAGACTATCTGATGAGCAGGAGCTTTGTAATAATTGTTCCCTTTCAAGACTGAAATTACCTCATTTGGTCTAATGATGTCTCACAGATGTTACACCAAACGCTGTGAATTCTTTAAGTTCCCTGATATGTGGAATTCTGAGAGGTGTTGAACAGATATACGTGTTTAGGCAGTCTAGACTCGGCTGAGAAGATCTCTCACACAGCGGATGTGAACAGCCTTTAAGCACCTCAAACGCCTCGATCTTCTTCTGCAGTTGTGTTTTATTACAAGCTTCTGTGCAACACGTTATCACTCCCAGCTTGTCAAATATCACCACTTTTCAAAATATGCTTCTGTGTTCACAGGAAACATACAGTTTTTGCTTGATACATGCATGCAGTCTCTTTTCAAAATAAACTTCCAGCGCAGGTTTACTTACGCAACAAAACTACTTGGTTAGGTTGAGGAAAAGATTGTGGTTTGAGTTCAAATAAATACATTTTGTAACTGTTTGTTACGTAGCTGGCGTTAGTAAAGTACAGAAGTTAAACAACAAAACTAAGGTCAAATAAGTCAACTAGGAGACAAAGAGAGAACTGGTTGCTCTGTGTTCTCAACCATAGATCAAATAAAATGTCGGGTGCTCATGGAAAACGGGTGCTCATGGAAAACAGAAAAGAACCGTATAAATAGGAAGGCAACCTAGACACCAACAACGAGGAAGGAAATATAAAAAAAAAAACATTATTTTGGCTAAATAAAGTTTGTTAAAATACCCTGACGAAGACCTTCAGTGGTTGAAACATGTTGGCTTTTTTAATGATTTAGCCACTATAATTAAGGCTTTAGAATGCATACAGACGCTAAAGGGTGCCTCGGTGCATCGGTATCAGCACTGACCAAGCTTCGGTTTAGAGAGGTTTTATTATTTATTATTATTTTGAACCCGTTTTAATTGCGCTGTCAGTTTAAAACATAATTTTGCAAGTCAAGAAAGTCGCAGTTTGTTGTAAAACTGTTGAATTATAAGACTGTGAAAATACATCATTTCGAAAGACTACACATCCAAAAGTCACGCAAGTGACGTCTCTCTCTCTCTGAAGCTACGATTATTGTGTGTGTCGTACTCGTTCTTTCTCTTCCCGTTCGTTATCTTACCTGGTTAAAACACAGGTCAGATAACATTTTATTTGTGTGTGGAACATAGCTAAGTTAGCTAGCTAGCTAGTGTTGGTGACGTGTATTGTGTGAGATGGGAGATGTAGTTCACTGAGCTCTTTCACACTAAACTAAATGATACTACGACAAACTGAGACTTTCTGGACTTGTAAAATGATGCTTTAAATTGACAAGCATCATCTGTGTGATTCATGGTGCAATTCAAATGGGATCAAAAGAATATTTGTCTCTCTCCGTTGACTACTGTCCATATTTTGACTGAAATAAGGTCCCATGGTGGTCCACCAGAAGCGGAGGGACTTTGCCTCTCTATTTAACGAGTCGGGAGTGAGAACAGGAAGCTCTGTCAGCTGCGGAAGTCCTCGTCCTCCTCGCCCTGATAGTGAATCATAGAGATGTACTGTACCTATAGAGAGATGCCTCTCTGTGTGCCTGTCCTGCCGTCTGAGTGATGACGGCTACACATCAGCTCTACTGTAGCTGGAGGATAATTGAGTGTAATGGCAGGCGGTGATGCTTTGGTTAAATGGCACTCCACAGGAAACACACAGCTGAGGGAAACAATCCAGCACTGAGAGACCAAACCATGACGGTGCTGCAGAACCACTGAGGTAACACAGCCAACTGGAGGACTAAACAAATCAAACAGTTGGTTTTGTTGATTGTTTTCTAATTCATTGTATTATTCTCCACAGAGAGAAGACTTTGTTCCTTTCATTTGACATTTGATTCGCTTGCATAAAGTCAAGGGTGAGATGTGAATGAGAGAATAAGAAGCACAAGGAGACAGAGAGCTGTTGACCCATATTTACTGTAACATTTTCCCTTCCCTCTCCTCCCGCCGTCTCTCATTGACCTCCCTCTTTTACCCCGCATCTATTTTTAGCAGCAGCCGCTCTCACTCGGGCCAAATATAAGAATAGATGCTCCTCGCAAGAAACGCAGCGGGGAATATTCTGCAGGCGGTAAGTTGGAGGGATGGTGGGGGGGCTACATCACTCTTGATCCTCGCGACACTTTGGTTCAATACTTCTGCTGATTTTTAGAGGCATTCTGCTCCTTTAACTGTGGAAGGAGGTTTTATTGAACTATAAAACAGTCTATTGATTTTGGTAAAACACTTAACAAGACCCTCTTACTGAAGATGATGGTGCTCTATCGCCTTCTCTCTCCCCAACGAGTCCATCTTCCACCTTTTTCTCTTTTTCTTGCCATGCTGGCTGCACATTGACAATACTCTTTACCTCTTCACGCTGTTTGTCTTCTGAATATAAACCATTATTTTCACTCTGAATTAAGTAGAAAGAATGTGCCCTATCCTCTGCATTATTATTTTGATCATTTCTTTTACCACACCTCCACACCACCAAATCGTTAAACCCACAAAAAAACCTAATTGGTCTTTTGTCAAGTATCTGACGGAGCTCTTTTTATCAGGTTGGGTGTGGAGAAAACAATAACAGTCTACAGGGGCCCATTAAGGACATTTGTTGCATTTATATATGAATATTTGATCTCAGCAAAATAAATTATAAGCAGGATTAAATGCAAAAATATGTTTTGGTTATTGCCATCTGATTTTATGAACTTTCAGGGACATCCTGACCCATGTTCCATATTTCGTATTTATTTTGATGTATTAAGTGTTTAATGGGTAGTCAGAAAGTACTAGAGCAGGTTTATGTTTTACTGTTTTGGCTCTGTATTCCAGTACATTGATGAAGCAGTTACTTTTTGGTGAAAGACTTTAAGATTTGGTGACGTAGTTTAAAGAGTGAAAAAGCACACAGGGTGGGTGGAAGGTGAGGTGGATGGGTCCAACAAACACTGGGCTTTCATCCAGGAGGCCGCTGTTCGTGTCCCGTGTGAAACTAACAACGCGTTGTTTGTCTTTGTGTTCTCAACTTAAGTTTCACTTTCACTTAACAAACGTAGTCATTTTAAGTCAAACCATGATGTGTGTTCCTGAACCTAACTAAGTGGTTTTGTTGCCTGAACCTAAGCAAGTGTTTTTGTTTGTATTCACAGCGTTAAGCACGTGTTTACTGCTGTAGTGGAGCGTCATAGAAAAACTGCTTCATAGTCAGATAAATAGAGTCGGTTCACTGTGAACTTAAGCATTGGCCAACAGCTTAAAACAACCTGTGTTTATGTTCCATGCTGAAGGAGGAAGTAATGTGATGTTATAGTGAATACTTTTACATAATACTTTAACACCAAATTCACACCAGAGCAGCAGCGAAGTGCAGCGGGCTGCCATGCAATGTCTATGAAAAGCTGCAGCAGCCGCTCCCGTGCTCAGCGAGCTGCTGCCGTTTAATTCTGCAGCAAAATGCAGCCAAACCAAAAGTTGGGGAAGGTTTAACTTTTAGCAGTGAAGTGCGGCCAGAGAGGATCTGCAGCCAATCAGTAAACCTTTCTCCCGTAAAAGTAATTATTGCGACGTATAGGGGTGTAACGATTCATCTACTACATCGATGTATCGATTTATATTCCTACAATCCAACTACATCGATAGGTTCTCAGCAAGTTGTCCTTCATGGGAGACGTATATCGATATAAAATCAATTGTATGGATACTAAGGATTTGCACGTTGTATTTAAGGACGACAAACGTTGTATGAAAGTCTTTTTTGCACTTTTATTAGTAAAGAAATGTTAAACGTTACTCCGGTTCACTCTCCAGACATGCGCCAGCTTGCCAGCTCCGCCCTCTGCAGTGCGAGCGCGCATCCATGGCGTGCATGCAGCGAACGGAGCACTGGCATCCTCGCTCTCTCACCCGGTAACGGCGTGGAGGGAGATGGGCACCGGTCTGCGTGAGCTGCATGAGCTGCATGAGCTGCTGGCGCTGCGGTGTAGAGGAGCCGGTCGACGGAGTTTCATTTTGGGGGCATTACGTGAGCAGGCGCTATCAGTCCACTTGATGAGGGCGGCTTCACCTACAGGCACTTTCCCAGTCGTTTTTACATTCAGAGAAAATGACTTTTCCCGTCGTGATATCTTTGTGCACGCAGGTGAATTATCACGACGGGAGTAAAGTAAAAAACTAAACAGAAACTCAACTAACGTTAGTCTAACGCAGTTTTAAATGTTTTTTATGTTTTCATGTATGAAAAGAGCCCAAATGAACCCTGCAGGTGGACTACTGGATTACTATCAGCAGATTATTTAAACAGCATTTGTATAGGAATGATTAGTGTCCCAAGCTGTTTGATCACTATCAGCTGTTTGATTACTATCAGCTGTTTGATCACTATCAGCTGTTTGATCACTATCAGCTGTTTTATCACTATCAGCGGTTGATCTCTGTATTATTGATCTACGGTTTCTATTGAAAATGAGGACAGAAGCAGCAGGTTAAACCACTGTTCATTGAACTTGAATAGAAGCTGGTTTATTATATTTAGTGTTAAATATTGCACTGCCTTGTATCTTGAGAACTGAATCAGCAGGTCCTGCAGTTGCACTTTTTATTATTTTCTAATAAAAGCTGTATGTATTTGCCATTAATCGTTGTTTACTTGTTTATATCCATAATTAATTTATCCCTGATTCCCTTACAAGAAGAACTTTGAGGAATCCTGACCTGCTCTGTCCAGTATCACATATTCATAATCACACTGATTGAGTTTTTGGCAAAAAAAGTTACTGTATCGATTTCAAATTATTGAATCGTATCGTATCGCTCTAGATGAGCCAAATATCGTCCTGAATCGTATCGGAACCATGGAAATCGTATCGTAGCGTAGCGTATCGTTGTAAAAACGTATCGTTACACCCTAAGTGTGGCTCGCCGCTGCCTGGTGTGAATTTTGTGTAAAGGAGGAGGTCGGGGTTGGATAGTTGAGCGTACAAAGTGTTTGAATTCAACCTCATAGATCAGGGTACTAGGGATGCTCATTTTGAAAAATGTTCTTAACCGATAACCGACCCTTGTTAACCGATTATTAACCGTTAACCAACAAGATTTGTGCCTCGTACCAGCTGCAGGAGCACAACAGATATTGGTTGACGGGAGTCCCCAGTTCACCGTCCGGGAGCGTTAACTCAGCAGCTACGAATCTGCGTTCACTGTCTCCAGTTCACCGTCCGGGAGCGTTAACTCAGCAGCTACGATGCTGCGTTCACTGTCTCCAGTTCACCGTCCGGGAGCGTGTAGTGTCGCGGACATGCAGCCACTTTCCCAGTAAAAGTCTCCACCGCACATTTAGTTTAGTTTAGCAGGTTGTCAGCTGTGTGTCTGCCCGGAGTAACTTTAGCGAGTGTCCAACAAACAGTGTGTGTATTTGTGCTACGTTAGCAGCTCTAGCATTGCCGGAGGCTTCGTGCTCGCCGCCACCACACGCGTAGTCTGCGTAACTTTAGTTAGTTTCCAACAGACCGTGTGTGTGTGTTGGCGGTGAGTGTGAGGTTGTTGGTGGCGTTCTAGCTGTGAACGTAGGTGTAGCAGTGTGTGTACAGTTTATTTGTTGGTGAATAAATGCTACGAAACTACAACTCCTCCGCTCCGCTCAAGCGAGCTGGAGAGACCGGAGCCGACTTCCTGTATCCTGCAACTCCGGCTCCGCCTCTTAAGGTGGACTGTTAAGGTGGACCAGCTTTTCTCCTTAAAGAGACGAGCCGCTCCTCTGAGCCGCTCAGCTTTTGAGTTCATTATTAACATTTCTTTTAATCGTTTTAACCGATAGCGTTAAAAGGTTAAAATGCTTAATGTCAAAACGGTTAATTATGGACATCCCTACAGGGTACACATTCTGTATCCTATAAAAAGACAATGTTAGTTTCTTTTAGCCATGATGCAGATTTTTCCCTACACTTCACCAGGCCTGAACCAAAAGGGCAGCAGATATTAGAGGTAGGAGGGCTGTTTCTGTGTGTGCGTGAGTAGTTGTTTCGAGTTTCTCTTTAAGACAGAGAGTCAATAAAAAACTAAGATAACATTGTTCATATCAATGTTTTTATCCTGAAGGTAGCAGCTTTCCCCTCCTGTCTTTGATGTCCTGCGAGCCAGCACCTCACTAGAATACAGTTGTTTTCCTTCAGTTCTTCAATGCAGCCGTCTCAACAATGCTGCCACTGTGTCCCTGATCAAGGTCACATCAAATCCACCCATACAACTTGTTTTATGTCCTCATCTCTGTTGCTAAGTGCTTAGTGATGAGCTTTTCCTATTAGTTTCTGTAGGTGGCTATTGCTAATTGTGCTGTGCAAACTATCCAGTTCCTATTCTTCTATTCTTTCCAACAGACTGGAAACGTAAAACACAACAACTGGAAACAGACCGAATCACATTGTTAAGTTTCAGATACTGCAGAAGCAAAACAACAGCAACAATGATCCCATGCAATAGTCAGATGTTTTGCAACCTGCATTGTTTTTCTGACTTTGCCCTCCTTGAACAACAGCACACTTTATTGCTCCGTCTCCCCTGTGTTCAGTCCTGATTTATAAGAAAACCTGAAGCGTTGCTGCAGATTCAGTCGACCTCGCTCTCAGCTCACTCCTCGCGGCGTCTGGAGAACACGTTTACAAAAATGAGAATATCAGCCGGAGTGAGATAACGTGCCCGGCGCACAGCTAGCTTAATGTGCTTTGATCTACTTCTGACACCGCAAATAATGGAGAGAGAGAAGGAGAGGAAGGGAGGGAGAGACAGCCAGAGGAGATAAGATGAGAGGAGGAACACAAAAGGGAACACACCCACTTATGAAACCAAAAAGCACAAAAACCCTCCACTCTCTCCCCGTCCTTATCGTTCCTCACCAACCACCGCCGTCCCTCCCCTGATCCCTCTCCGTCCGCCCGCCCGGCTCAATGACAATCAAAGGTCAAATGTTCCCTCCCTTTATTTATTCTCCCCCAGCAGCCTCTATTTGTTCTCATAAAGGAGCTGATGAGGCTTTGATGGAGCGTTTAAAAGACGGAGGGAGGTACAATGTGTGTGTGTCTGCCTTCGTGAGCATGTGAAGGCAGGACGCACCAGCTGCATGCTTCACTTAATGGGAGATGATGATAGAGACACACACACACACACACACACACACACACACACAGAGGAGTGACCATGCTTTCCTCGAAACAGACAGCAGAGCAGTTTGAAGTGTGTCTCTTGGGTCTTAGTGTCTGTAGTGAAGAGGTTTCTGTTGAGGATTTAAAGCCGTGTGTTTGTGTGCGTTGTGTTTCCATCTTTATGAGGACCACTTTAAGACCTTGAGGGTGAGGACATTGTTGGAAAGTGAGGACATTTTGTTCTGGTCCTCACTTCAAAGACTTTTCATTGATTATTTTATTGTCCAACTGGAATTTTAATTCTCACTTTTTATACGGAGGAATATAAACCACAATGATGCTGCAGCTATCATGAGCAATTTTCCAATTTTCAATATAGGATAGAACAGTTTCTGGACATATACCTTATTCCCACCAACATTAGCTTGTTTATGCAGGTTTTTAAACAGGAAAACACACTAAAAATAGGAGATAGGCTCCTTTCCCAAAGCCAGCATGCTGGTGCCGTTGCACTGAGCTTTCTGGGTTTTTTCCTGCTGTTGCACCGGAAGCAGGGTTAGTAAAGAGTGAAAGTGTTACGGTGGTTACTTCTTTTTTATATCTGGTACTTATTCAGTATCTCTTTCAAACTCTCAAACCAGAGTTGGTGATTGTTGGAACAGTGGAAAGACGGTTTTGGTGAGTTTTATTTTGTTTCAATTGAGTTTGAATGAAATGTGGTTCGACTATCAGCGAGGTAAAATGACTGTTGTCTGAATGGAGTCTGGTGGCTGTGACGAGAGCATCACTTCAACGCACATTACATAGCATCGTGCCAGAGAAGGGGCAAAAATGACGGTGTCCACCTGGTAACTGGAGCCGATAAATACCTGTGACTACTGCAGGGTCATTTGTCCCGGGAATTAATGCTGATTGTAATCTTTCCCACTAAAGACAAAAGCCAGATGTGGCCATTAGTGTTTTTTTGTCCAGTGGGAAATGGGCTTAATTTGCAGAAACAGCGTCTCAGCTTCAGGTCTCTGGGCGGCAGCGGTTAACTGATGTTTGACAGCCTACACTGCTAACTTTGGTGCTGTACAGCCTACAGCCTCATAGCTCAGTAAGGCCTACGAGTGGTTGATACATGTGGGTTTTTTTCTCCAATATCATTGGTTATGAAAGCTACTGTTAGCAGTTTAGGACATCTGTCCCTTTACAACATTCAATAGTTGTGAGGACCCATTGTTCAAGTTTGTATTTTACTTGGAAAGTGGAAACTAGTTAGCCGAACTTGCTAATGTTAGCACAAGGACTGTCAAAGTTAACACGATAATAACGCCATTAAGGCAAATCTGTTTCAACGCCACTAATTTCTTTGACGTATTAATGCAATCAATCTTTTGGAGGTCGTAGCGGCTCAGTTCTAAAGCTACAGTGAAGATCCTGGTATCATATGAAACTAGAGAACCTGAAGAATCCATCGATACCAACCATGTCGTACTGAAGGAGGTTAAATAACGCTCCAAATTTACGCTAACTGTTGGCGAGGAAAAACTGTCATGTCCATTTTCAAAGGGGTCCCTTGACCTCTGACCTCCAGATATGTGAATGTAAATGGGTTCTATGGGTACCCACGAGTCTCCCCTTTACAGACATGCCCACTTTATGATAATCACATGTAGTTTGGGGCAAGTCATAGTCAAGTCAGCACACTGACACACTGACAGCTGTTGTTGCCTGTTGGGCTGCAGTTTGCCATGTTATGATTGGAGCATATTGTTTTATGCTAAATGCAGTAAATAGACAGCATTTATATTCAGTGCTTCTATCCAAAGACCTTAATGTTTCCATCTCGTTCACACCGATAGCAACGAGATACCGAGGCGCTGGCCAATTTGGGGTTTGGTGTCTTGCTCAAGGACACTTTGACATGTGGAGAGGCTGACTGGATGGAACTTAAGTGATATTACCAACTATTTTAGTGGCCACCCACACTGATTTTGCATCAATCAAATCAGCAGTCTAGTAGTCTGAGTCAGTCCTAGTAGCTAAAGTTCACTCCACCCTGGAGTTGGCTGGTGTAGGGGGCGCTGTCACTGCAGCTAAACCAATAAAACTGACATTTATTATTGCAAATTATTATATTTCAAATAAGTACATAAGTCAACACAAACACCAAGTGAATGTAGGCCTGTTCCCAACGATGCACATGTCAATGTCGGTCCTCACAAGTATAGCACAGAGTCGCCTGTGCCGCTGCCGGCACCGTTGACTTTGCAGAATTGACCTACATGTGCAGAGCGTTCACACTCACACCTGAGTTACACTGAGTCGGTTCCGACTCACACCTGAGTTACACACAGCCGGTTCTGTTCTGACTCATCCTGCATGAGCCATGCCCAGAGCCTCCTGTGTGTGTGTGTGTGTGCGTGTGTGCGTGTGCGCGTGCGTGTGCGTGTGCGTGTGTGTGTGCGTGTGTTTGTGTGTGTGTGTGTGTGTGTGTGAGTGAAACCCGGTGTGCACTGCCTGCGTCTTCAATTTATTACGTCGCCACATGACGCACAGTAGCGAGAGACAAGAGAGAGGAGAGGTGAGGATGGAGAGGAGGGAGGAGAGGAGGAGAGGGAGGAGAGGTGAGGATGGAGAGGAGGAGAGGATGGAGGAGAGGTGAGGATGGAGAGGAGGGAGGAGAAGAGGAGAGGGAGGAGAGGATGGAGGAGAGGGAGGAGAGGAGGAGAGGTGAGGATGGAGAGGAGAGGAGGGAGGAGAGGAGGAGAGGGAGGAGAGGAGGAGAGGGAGATCTTCTCAGACACCCAGCATGCAATGACCTTAGTTTTATGTCAAGGCGGAGGTCTCTCTCTTTCTCTCTCTCTCTCTCACACACACACACACACACACACACACACACGCACACACACACACACACACTGCCCGGTGTCATCCATGTGGACAGGAGGACGTCAAGCTGCATGTTATTCCGCTCACATCCTGCTGCCTGTCTGTCCCGCCTCTCCCCTCCGCGTCCCCGCTCCAACACACACACACACACACACACACACACTCACACACACACGCGCGCGCACTGAGCTGTAACCCCTGTAGTAAACTAATCCAGACACTACACCCTAAAAGCCGACAGTCCTTCTGGTACCGAGAGAGAAGCGCTGCAACTCCCTGTAGGCTTATTCTAAAAGTGTTTCTCTTCTTCTGACCCTTTTCTCAACATCTCCGCCCTGCAAAAGACGCACAGACACACATTCCTCTAATTCTCTCCATCCCTCCATCCCTCCACATGGCAGCATATGAAGCGGTGTGTGCTCACCGATGGTCCGGGATCCTATGCAGCCCATGATGTCTTACAGAGGCTCGGACAGCTCGGGGAAAATCACATCCATCCGTCCAGCGGGCATCTCTCCTCCTCCTTCTCTCTCTCTCTCTCTCTCTGCGCTTTCTTCCCCTCGCCTCCTCTTCTTCTTCTTATTCTTCTTCTTCTTCTCTCTGTCTCCTCTTCTTCTTCACTGTCCTCCTCTCCTCTGTATGTGAGAGAGAGAGAGAGGGTGTGTATGTGTGTGTCATCCGCGTCGCTTCCTCTCTCTCTGTCTCTCTCTCTCTCTCTCTCTCTCTCTCTCTCTCTGCCGTACCGTCGTCACTCACTCCTGTTTCCTCCAGTCATTGTCAATGTCGCTCTATCACTCTCTCTCTCTCTCTTTGACTCTCATGCACGCTCAGACACACATGCACGAACACGCTCAAATAACAAATACACAACAAATAGAGTCAAGCAGTCAAAGGTAGATGAGATATAATCATAATAATCATAATCAAACACACTGGGTGCAGTTACAGCTGTTTGAGTTTCTTTATTAATAAGATCAAACTTTATTAATCCAGAGGAAAATTGCTGTGCAGCAGTTGCAATACAAAGTGGGAAGAGTGTTTATATAAAAAGTCTAATACAGCAATAAGGTGCAAATGTAAAACGTATACAATCTGTCAAAATCCGGTTAACAGCATGGATTATAACGTTAGGCTATCCTTCACTGACAGCATGCATTCTTCAAGGGTTTTGCAGGTTTTCAATAAAAAATGCTCTGATATTTATACAACTTAAATCTGATTACGGCTGCAACTAACAATTATTTTCATTGTCGATTAATCTGTTGATTATTTTCTCGATTAATCGATTAGTTGTTTGGTCTATAAAATGTCAGAAAATGGTGAAAAATGTCGACCAGTGTTTCCCAAAACCCAAGATGACGTCCTCAAATGTCTTGTTTTGTCCACAACTCAAAGATAGGGGAGATTGACTTTAAAAAAATATATATATATACTCAAACAGATTAATTGATTATCAAAATAGTTGCTGATTAATTTAATAGTTGACAATCAATTAATCGATTAATTGCTGCAGCTCTAAAACAGATTTTATGTCCCCATGCATTAATAAGTTGTTGTTTCCTGCAAATGTCTTACAGTTAAGGAACAATAAATAAATACACTCAGTTACCAGCTTATCATTATTATTACTATCATCATTATTATATACACCGAGTTAAAACCAATGCTATAATGTTTAATTTTTGTTTAGATTTGCTTTAGAGAGGTCTTAGTTCAACAGGCTGTAGTTTGTGGTGCTGTTAAATTGGATTGCTTTATACTGACAGGTGTTTCTATTATTTTGTCCACTCCATGTATATCAATGAAGATAGACTGCTTAATAACAGAAACACCTCTCTCGAAGGATTACGCAACAAACCCGACCCAAAGCCACCTTATAGGCTTGAAAGTTGGTTCTGAAAAGTTTCTGTCATGTTCTTTTGTGGGAACAGAAAAAATAGCAGAATGATCATAAACCACCACTACATCACTATCCACTATCTGTCTGTATGTTCCATATGTTCCAAACACTTGGTCAAATACACAGCTACCATTCACTTTAATGGAGCTAACCCTGCTAGTAATGTAATGTAATGTAATACATCTTCTCCATCATTCACAGTAAAGAGTAATGCTGTTACTAGTTATGGTAGCATTGTTTCTGGGGGGTTTCCTGCTCCCTATACAGTAGGTGTGTAAATTATTTCCATTATTTATTCCATTATTCCATATTTACAGTTGAACATCAGTAGAAAATGGCAGCTCAAGAAAGAAGTCCTGGTTGTTTGTTTGTAAAGCCACTGTACTGTAGGAGTCATGTATTTGATTTGTGTAAGATGTAATATGCCTCCAAGCAGTAGGGGGGTGTATGGTGGAGGCAGAGGCTGGCCTCAGGTAGCTAATATAGGCCACATGCCAGAGACCACAGGTGCTGCTGACCAGAAGAAGCAAACCGTTTTTGATTGTGCTCTATTGTGCTCTATTGTTTTTCGTATGACATCGTGGGCTGTTTGTGTGTATCAGAGGACATCATGGGCTGTTTATATCTCAATTTAGACGTTAAACTTTATAGAAGTGACGGACACAGTGTTATATTTGCACATAAAAGAATTCACAATCAGGTAGGATGGTTACGGAGTTTATTAATAGAAGCAAAGCACCCGCTCCATTACGGCTACACACTACAGCAACAACAATATACGTCACTTCCTGCCTTTTCCTATAGTGCATTAGCTTACAGCACCACCTTCAAGTACAGTATAGTATGGAATAGAACAGTTACTAACTGGACACAACACACGGATGGACATGATTGGTAAATAAACGCCATGTTATGTCTAAACAACACTTACCAATTAGCAGCCAGTAGCGGCTAAAAGTTTAGGACTTTAGTCACTACAGCTGCGTTTCCACCAAGAAGTTCCTGGTAATTTTAGTCCTGGAACTACTTTTCTAAAAGGCTCCTTCAGTTGATTGTTGTCTGCGTTTCCATAGCGGTCTAAAGACCTACAAAGATTAGGCAAATTAGTCCGCTGACGTATGAAAAAGCCACATGACATGTGACGAGGGCTGCTGGTGGTCACAGCGGTAAACACACTCTGCCGTTCAGTGTGTCCGCTGGAGTTGCCAAGTCTGCTTATTATAAGCTAATTTGGGCTTGTTTACCTGAAGAGTTGCTTTCAAATATTGGTAGTCGGGGGTTGCGTTGTTTTGGGCTTGTTTCTAAAGTGTAGTTGCTTATTTGGGCTCCTGTCTCTCTCTTCTATACCAGGCTAGTTTGTCCTGTTGCAGGATCCGTACACAACACCGATCCCTCCGCACCTCCCCACCGGCACCGCCGCCACTCACGAGTGTGTTGTTGTGAGACAAATCTTCGCAGGGTTGATGGAGTTTAGCTACAATGCCAGGTAATAAGTGGGCAAAATATGGCAAAAAGCATAACTAAGACTGGGAAAAAGAGAGTGGACTTTAAGATTGGATTCGCCCTGAGGTGGGGGATGATTCAAAGGCAGTTTGCTGTTTTTGTGATATACGAGCACATCCTGGCGATCTGGTGAAATGCAAAAATTACATTAAATGTTCAAATTCTTTAAGTTTATAACGAGAAAAATGTAAAGTTACAAGCTAAGAGTGGACGCAAAAACGCAAAGCAATTTTTTTTTTTTTGGATGCAATCCAAAATAAATTCATACATATATGAAGTGATCAAGTGGTCGCCTCTCACTCTCATATTGGTCGCTTGGTTTGGTCTTTTTGGGGGGGGGGGGGGTTGCTTCTTTTGGGCTTGTTTTTATAGACCTTGTTGCTTGTTTCTCTCGCAAGATCTGGAAACGGTGTCCGCCCGTTTCATCACCATTGCGGCTTGTGACGGACTGGCATCAGCTGCTAATGTTTTATATCCCTGAATATCTTCTGGAACTAGAAAATGCATTTCCTGCTGAAAATGCGTGGGAATGCTGACAGCTGAAATTTATTGCAAAGCATTGCTGAAAATGCAGAAATGTGAGATGACTTGCCTAAAAATGTTAAAGCTCAAATGCATTGCACTGCACTGCTGAAAACCCTAGAAGATGAAATGTACAACTGGCAGAGTTGGAAGCTGAACTGCATTAGCTAAAGAAGCTAAGAGCTGAAATACATTGCTAGAAAAGCTGGAAGCTAAACTGTAATAGTGTCAAAAGTGGTAAATTTGAATTTTCCTGAATAGGTGGAAAGTATGTATACCAGACAGATGAACTGCATTGCTAAACACAAACAGAGACAGAGAGAGAGAGAGAGTAGTATTTGGGTGAAATGAACCTTTAAAATCTATAAGTTGTTACACAGAAAGTGGTATTTGGGTGGAAAGTAGCAGTAGGAGTTGTAGTAATAGTAGTAGTAGTAGTAGTAGTAGTAGCAGCAGAAGGAGCAGGAGCAGTAGTAGTAGTAGTAGTAAGAGTAGTAGTAGTAGTAGTAGTAGTCGAGGCAGTAGGAACAGCTGCAGGAGCAGTAGTAATAGTAGCAGTAGTGGTAGCAGTAACATCACTGGTAGTAGTAGTAGCAGTAACAGTAGTAGTAATAGTAGTAGCGGTAGTAGTAGTAGTAGTAGTAGTATTAGTAGCAAAAGCAGTAGTAGTAGTAGTAGTAGTAGTAGTAATCGTAGTAGTAGTAGTAGTAGTAGTAGTAGTAGCAGAAGGAGCAGCAGCTGTAGTAGTAGTAGTAGAATCAGTAGGAACAGAAGTAGTAGTAGTAGTAGTAGTAGTAGTAGTAGTAGCAGCAGCAGCAACAGTAGTAGTATTAGTAATAGTTTGTAGTAGTAGTAGCAGCTAGAACTTTTAAAACTGTAAGTCGTTAGACAAAATATAGTAGATAGAGTTACTCTAGAGATTTTATTTCGAAAAAAAAAACTTGTCCTGAGTTCCCTGTTAAGATACAGTTACCTTCTGTGTGTGTGTGTGTGTGTGTGCGTGTGTGTGTATGTGTGCGTGTGTGTGTGTGTGTGTGTGTGTGTGTTAGTCAGCCTGCTCTGATTGGCTAAGGTGAATCAGCTGTCTAGCAGCAATCAAACGTTGCCGTGGTGATGGCCACTGCACCCTCAGTGAGACAGTTTATAATAGGAGTTAACCAGAGACATACATGTCATAAAAGTGTCTCTCAGACAAAAACCGTGAGTCCAATCGACAAAATAATGTCATCATCAGAGAGAAGCGTCTCTGCCGAACGCATTGATGTCGTTTTTTTTGTGTGTGGAGTCAAAAATGGGATCATGGGAGCAGGATAGAAAAGTGCCATTGTCAACTTTCTGTCAGACATTTCCCGTCTGATTTAACATTGCTCTCAATGGAGCGGCTTGTTGGACTTACTCTCACTTTTGGGACCCTAGAGACAAATGTGTAAGTCCGACTGATTCCATAGCTACATGACTGCGACCGGCACAAAATTTCCTACAATTTGATGAAAAAATTATCTATTAAGAGTGAAAATTGTGGGCTACGGAGCAATTTGTTCGGAAAATTTTAAAAAAGATTTCAAAGCTTTCCCGCACTCTAACCATGATGTCACACACTCTAGCCCTTAACGACCAACGCAATACACACCCATTATAAAATCTGAAATGGTCTGAAAATTTCATAAAACGTAAACTGCGATAAATGAAAAACTGTAAAAGTTATCAAAAAGCTGAATCATAGCTTAATAGTTCAAAGACTTGTAACCCATTTATAGTTTAAATGAAGTCTGTAGCTGAAAGTATTCGGAAGCAGTAGCATTTCAAAGTGGAGTAGGTTTAAGAGGATTTGAAGATTTTCTCCATTGAGTTACATTGTAAAAAAATTTGGAAAAAGCTTAATATTTTAAAAAGTATAAATATTTGAAACAAGTCAAGATATAGCACTAATGTCCTTAAAGAGCTGAATATTTTGATAATTGAACGGTTTCTGTAGCTGAAAGTATGCAGGACTAGTTAAAGGCCAAAAAACGTATGGAAGAAATAGTTGAAGAAGTTGAAGAAGTTGAAGAAGTTGAATAAACCTTAGAAGAACAATAATGCAATAATGCTGATTCATTTGTGGGAATGAATCAGCATTCCCACAAATATCTTGATGGGACGAGACACAACGTAGTCTACATACTGTTTTAACCTTTAGTTTTTCAGTTGCTGTTGTTGGTAATGTTGGTGAGATGTTTGGTGTTATTCTGAGGATCCCCTCATTATCTCACCACCATGCCAAAGTGTTTAGCCGATGGCCTGAAATGTAAATCCACAGTAAACTAGTCCCACCACTAACTCCTCAGCTCCTTATTCATCAATCCCTCTCAGACGCTGCCCCCTGATGAACTGTCTGATGTATATTTTTTATATTCATCGCTCGAGGATTTGAACATTTTATTGTGCTTGAGTAGAGGCGGGCAAGTGTTGATGCGAGCGATATCTGATGCATGTAATATGTATTCAGCCTGTCTGAGTCTGCAGCTGGGTTTTCCTCTAACAATGCACTACAGCTGTTCTCCTCCTCCTCCTCTCTGCCTCCCTCCGTCTCACAATATGAATATTAAAACACACAGTGATTCAGCTCTAAGGAGTGGAGGCGAGGAAGGACAGCGCTCCCGACTCTATTAACTCGATATCCATCTCAGACGGAGAACAGAAGTACAGCCCCGAGAAGTGAACTGCACACTCCATAAATATACAGACGACTTGGCTGCAGAGACACACTGACGACTCGCAGAGTTTTACAGATTCTTTAACAGAAAAAAGAGTTCAAAACGATAACAAATCCTACTGTTATAAAGAAAGACTTCAATGGTCCTCCAAATTACATATCACTGTTTGTAATTTACCTCCAGAATGACACATATAAGCACTTTCTGATCATTTGTGCCTTCGACAACTGTTGCAAAAATAAAAGTTTTCTGATCTGACACCGCTATAGTTAAGGTTTGGTTGGGTTTTAACTAGGTAACTAGGGAATTAATACAAAGCTAAATAAATGAATACATTTTTATAAATTAATTAATGCCTACATTTATTACCAAGACACCACACTACGATTTAAAGAGTAATTCTGATTTATTACACCTGGCTCTTGTTTTTGTAGTTTTGACCTTCATTTTTGTTTGTTATGCTGTGGTTACATTGTTCTCAATAAGATAATTAATGAGATCTGGGAACACAGCGACATTACTACAACAAAGTGTGAAACAGTAAGAAACACGAGCAGCCAGTCCATCACACAGACGGTAATTTCCCAGATTATCTACACCTCTTTATTTGTAGCACACGATACGTAAAAGTGAGAGTGCAGTCGGTCAAAGTTGAATGAAAGTTGTGTTTCTGAGTGAATGGATCAGTCAAGAAAGTCTGAGACTTTGATTCAGGAGACTGCCTTCACCTACAGTCAATATTGGTTTCTTATAACCATGACCACAACTTCCCCAAACCTAGAACCTTTTTTGCTTAAACATAAACAAACCAAGAAACGTCCTGATGATAGCAGCATCAGATGAGAAAAATGCTTTTACGAGTCATATTGTGACAGATATCATGTTTTGATGGAGGACTTGTTTGTTTTTTCTTTCAGATAAATTCAGCTAACCTGAGGTCTGTTTACAACCTGTGTGATCGCCACCTCATCCCGGGAACGCAGCAATTAACTTGGTGAGTTCAGTGTTATCATAATTATACCCCCGCAACAACGTAGTCGGGGGTATATAGTGCTCCGCGTGGCCGTCCTTCCGACCGTTCACGTGTCACACTTTCGTTTCCGGAGCAGAACTCTGAAACTATTTAACTTCTAGTTGTGGTCTAGTTGTGTTTGGTATGATGGTTAACAGTGTGGTCTAGTTGTGTTTGGTATGATGGTTGACAGTGTGGTCTAGTTGTGTTTGGTATGATGGTTGACAGTGTGGTCTAGTTGTGTTTGGTATGATGGTTGACAGTGTGGTCTAGTTGT